>CM022298.1:627021933-627134170 GCA_011799875.1 Thinopyrum elongatum
GGTCCACTCGTCAAAGCCCGTTTGTGGGAAGTCAAAGGGCTAGATCTCGTGGTCAACCGCCCCAGCGTTAGGCGGGACGGGGGCCCTGGGGGGTAGCAATGCCACCGGAGCGTCGCACCGGGCCCTCATACATGTCAGGAGGTGTGGTGGCATGTCTAAAGAGGCGGCACGCGTCTCCGGGGTGCGGGCCCCCTAACAGACGGCGATGACACAGTAGTAGACGACGTTCTGCGGTAATGGTGCGGCGTGAATATTATTAAATACTGGGAGCGCGATAAAATCATGAGTTTTTTACACGACGTGGGGACATGTGCTATAGGACCGATGGTAATTTTTCATAATTTTTGGTGATGGAGAAGTATCTGAACACTTCCCTCTACGCGGATTGCCCTTCGCGTGTCTACGACTGTGGCCGGCGGCCTCCGGGGGCTAGCATGCCTCCAAATCTTGCGTAGGCGGCCTCTCACAAGTCTGGAAGTGTTGTGGTGGTTGCAAATGCCCGGCACGCGTCTCCAGGGTGTGGCCCCCCTCACGGACGGCGCCGCCGCCAGGGCCGGCCCATAGATATACGGGGCCCCGGGGCTAGACAGCAATAAGGGGCCCTTGTGTTTACTCAAAAGCTCAAAATATTTATATTTCAAAAACAAAGTAATATCCAGTACATAGCATATAGTCTGATGATCTTAATTTGCACTCTAAAACTGACAATACAATTTATTATTTGATCAAGTGAACTACACCATGATAGCAATGAAATGATGTAGTTCGACAAAAGCTTGCATTCCTAAATTTGAATGGAGACTTCATTTTGTTCTGCAAAACAAAAGTTCCTATCAAAACTGGTCGCTACTTAGATCTTTTGTGTTACCATCAGATAAAAAGTTAGGCATGAACTTACATTTGTTTCTGGATCCTCCCCAATTGGCCATGTTCTTCACTCCAAAGTTCTTCACCAGGATAATAACTCAATTCTTCCAAACATTCCTGCTCAAGGCATAGTAAAGGAAACTGAGCATTTCACGTCTATACTAGAACTTGGAAATTCGTCTAACACTTCTAGAAGCAAAGTCATCGATTATTGCATCAACATTTATTTCATCCAACTTATCTTTCTCAATACATAAAGTAGCAAGACCATTTAATCTTTCTTGTGACATTGTTGACCTCAAATAGTTCTTTAACAATTTCAACTTCGAAAAGCTACGCTCTGCTGACGCTACGGTCATTGGTACAGTGAACAAAATTCGATAAGCAATTAAAACATTTGGAAAACAGTCAATATCTCTAACAAACTCAAAAATCTCCATAGCATGCAATGGCAAATCTGATTCTGGTAAAGTCATTTGCAGCAGTCTTAATTCAGAAAAAAGATCATCTAACTCAACATCACATGAACCATTTCGTGAAAATGTTTCTACGAACTTAGCACAACATTTGCGTAGTTCAACATCATCCAATAACTTCATGTCTTTTGAGCTAAGTAAGAAGCCAAATATACTTTTGAACACTTTGAGTTCTTTGAATCTAGTTCTCAAAGAGACCTTTGCAATATCAACCACAACTAAGAAATAATTAACTTCGAACGCCTTCTCAGCTTTTAGAACTTCTTCTTCGTTATCAGGTTCATCAAATTGTTTCTTGCTAGTAACATTTCGTTTTATTGGAAATGATGGTTCTATGCCCATGTCAATTGCAAGACCTTTGGCGATAGTCAAACAAGATGCAAATCCTTCATCTCTGTACTTATCAAAAAAGTGCATTACGCCTTCAATTTGCTGCAAGGTAGAGTCGACACACATAGATGCAGACTGCAACTTCTTGCTCACCATGTTTACAGCAAATAATATATCATGCCAAATAACCATGCCAAGTAAAAACTCAAAACTACCAAGTGCATCAAATAATTTTTTTGCGTCACTCTTTGACTTGGCATCATCACAAATTTTACATAACTCGGACAAAGCTAGCCTTAATTGTGGAGCTTGATATCTAATAGCTTTTACACTTTTGATTCGACTCTCCCACCGAGTATTAGACAAACCTTTCACGGTTAAACTAGGAATATGGTCAAGTAAAACTTTCCATCTTTTTGTGGAACTTGAAAATAAAACATAAATTCGTTGCACAATTCCAAAGAAGGATATAGCTTTACTGCAAGAACTTGCCATATCACACAAAGTAAGATTGAGGCTATGACACGCACATGGCATATATAGAGCTCTTGGATTTCTTTCAAGTAAACGACTTTGTACCCCTTGTTTATTTCCTTTCATGTTGGAACCATTATCGTACCCTTGGCCCCTTACATTATCAATATTTAATCCATAAGACTCTATTGCATCAAGAAGTACATTAAAAAGACCCAAACCAGAAGTGTCGTCCACTGTCAAAAATTCCATAAAAAATTCTTCTATTTTTATTTTATTATTTGACATGTTAACACATCGAATAATTAGGGTCATTTGTTCTTGATGGCTAACATCTGGAGTACAATCAAGAATTATGGAGAAATATTTAGCCTCTTTAATAATTTGTAAGATAGAACTAGTAACACTAGAGGCCAATAGAGAAATCAACTCATTCTGGATTTTGTGGCTGAGATAGTGATGATAAATTTCATCATTTTGAATTCGTCTAAGATGTTCTTGCATTATTGGACCAAATTCAGCAATCATCTCTACACATGCCAAAAAATTACCATTATTGTGTTGGTAAAGTTTCTCACTACATGCACGAAAAGCCAAGTTACGTTTACCGAGATATTTAACAATGGCTACTAATCTCACTAACACTTGTCTCAAACGTTCTTTCTCCTTATTGATCTGCTGCTGGAAATCCTTATCAATGGTCTTATTTTTGGCTAGTCTAACTTTTAACTCATTCCAAGTGTTCATGGTTTTAATATGCTCTACACCATTTTCATGTTCTTTAAGCCTCTCGCTAAGATGCTTCCAGTCACTCAATCCATTACCTGCTAACGCACTCTTGTTGCTATGGGATTTGAAAAGCTTGCAACAAAAGCAGTACACTTTGTTAGCATGTTCAGAGTAAACCAACCATTTCCTGTCATGTACCTCTCCATTGCTCAACTTTCTGGAATAATAAGATTGTGAAAAATGTCTAGAATTAATATCTGGAGGGTACACAATATCATCATTTCTTACGGGACCCTTCTCAACTAAAATATCCCTAGCCTTATCATCCAGATTATCCCAGTTTCGTGGATAAAAAATATCAACAGTGAATGGTTGTTGTTTATCGACACTCGGTGAATGAGTTACATTTTCTTGCTCATTGGAATTGTTATTACCCTCATTCATATCATCATCAGTAGAATTTGTATTCTCAGTTGGTTGTTCTTCAACACTTACTATGGCCAATTCCAGGGGATCTCTAGAAAAACTACCAGGTCTGAAAATTTTGTTAAGTGATCCTTTTAGGGATTTTACCTCTTCATCTTTTTCCTTTTTTCTCTTCCTTTTGGCACTACCAGATAAATGCTTTCTAGAGGACATCTCACTAAACAAGAACAAGCAGCATAAAATGATTAAAACAAGGAACAAAAGCACCTGAATGTGGTTGTAGGTGGCCAAATCAGTAGATCTGGAAGTTGCAGTCAGCACGAACAAGAACACAACACCATGAACTGAATTGTGTCCCCCCTTCTCCACTTCAGCAGTTCTCCTAATCTCCTGGCTCCCGAGCGCTGAAACTTAGATCCACTGAAGTCTGAAGAGCAGAAGATAAGAAGAAGAGATGTCAGGTATGGAGTCGTCGGAGGGCACGCCTATATAATTGACAGGGGGAACAGGGTTATGGGGAGGAAGAAAAGAAGAACACGTACCGTCTCCTCTCCAACGTCTAGCTGATGGGGAACGAGCAGAACCTTGAAGAAGGAAGAAGAGACGATTGGGGAGCCGATTTGCGCCTTTAGTCTCCATTAATGGCCAGCGGCGATCTTGAATCGGAGACGGCACGGGAACGGCGGCGCTGTTTTGGGAGTCTGAGATTTGGGGAAGAGGAGTCGACGAGCACGGGAAAGATCGACGCTGAGGGCCCTCTTTACTGTCGCTATTTTTCTGGGCTTCGTACCTATAGAGGAAATAATACCTGGGCCGGGGCCCCTGCCTTCCGGGGACCCAGGGCGGGCGCCCCGTTTGCCCGGCCTATGGGCCGGCCCTGGCCGCCGCCGGCACCTGGAGGGGGGAAATGGACGCGTCGGGTCTACACGGAGGGGATCTTGCTGTGGGTTTGGCCCGGATGTTGCTCCCAGGTGTCCCTATGGGCTGACCAAACACAATCGGGTGGAGAGTTCCACTGGTCAAAGCCCGTCCGTGGGAAGTCAAAGGGCTAGATCTCGTGGTCAACCGCTCCAGGGTTAGGCGGGACGGTGGCCCTGGGGGGTAGCAATGCCACCGGAGCGTCACACCGGGCCCTCATACATGCGGGGTGGTGTGGTGGCATGTCTGAAGAGGCGGCACACGTCTCCGGGGTGTGGCCCCCCTCACGAACGGCGCCGCCGTCAGCACCTGGAGGGGGGAAACGGCCGTGTCGGGTGTACACGGATGCAGACTGCAAATAAAACGGACGATTACTCTGAAACCTTCAGTGCCCGGAAACCGGACCGGTGCCCGGGCACCAAAAGTTTCAGAGTAATTGTCCGTTTTTCTAATGAAAGTCTAATGGTATCTATGCTGCTGCAAAAAAAAGATGCTATCTATGCCGACGGCATAGCCGTCGGCATAGTTTGGCACGTGGCATATTAAACTATGCCGACGGCTATGCCATCGGCATAGATCACGTTATCCACTCACGGGCAGGGCTGGCCACTCATTCCTTATCTCGCCCGCGCCGCGCCCCACCCGTCTCGACCCGGGCCGTCCGCCGCCCGCCGCCCGCCCGCCGCCGCTCCACCCACGCCACTCCCCTTCCCTCGCCCCTCCCCGCCTCCATCCCTACCCTCTCCGCCCCCTTCTCGTGCCGCCGCCGCCACGCCATCGCCACCTGGACTTCGCGCCGCCGCGGCCACCACCCTCTCCGCCCCCTCACCCCACTACCACCCCCGTCCCCCCGCCACCTCTCGCCGGCACCGTCCCCACGCGTCCCCGACCCCGCGCCCTCCCTGTCCTGCCCCAACCCCGTGCCTGCCGGAGCTCGGAGGCCCCCCTCCGCCGATGCCCTGCTGCCCCCGGCCGGCCCCCGTCCACCCTTCCCCGGCGGCTGCCCCTCGGCCTCCCTGCTGCCCGCTGCACAGGCGCCCAAGACGCCCCCGGTGAGGTTTTTTTCATTTTTTTGCATTTTGTTACTGTTTATTTTGTGCATAGATGGATATGTGATGAATGGATATGTGCATGTATAGATTGATGGTCAAGTTTGTGATAGATGGATGCATTGATGGATATTGGTCAAGTTTGTGAATTTGGACACTTAGTTTAAAGTATGGATATATGGATATTGGTCAAGTTTTTGAATACGTGCATGTATAGATTGATGGATATTTGTCAAGTTTTGCATTTTGTAGACACTTAGTTTAAAATATGGATGAATTAATGGATATTAGTAAGTTTTGTGTTTGGTCAAGTTAGTGTTAGATGGAAGCAATTCGGGGCACTTGGTTTCTAAAATACTTAATGAAGCTTTTTTTTGCAATTTGACATGTTGTTTCATGTTGATTCATAATGTTGTGCCAATGGTTAATGTGAGGTGATGACCTAAATTTTTTTTCACTCGGTGTAATTAACAGGATTTGTGGTGTTCCATCTTCGTGGAGTGATCGTCGATGTTGGAGGTGTTGGTCCACGATCATCCCTCTCCTTTGATCGACTACATCGCCTACATCGGAGGGTGAGCAACAATTCCATGACCTCGTCCGCTTTTTTTCCATGTCAGTAGATTAAATTTTCACATCAAGTCGCGTAACCTAGGCGTCTCCCGTCCGAAAGGGTTGCATCGATAAATATGCATTCAATTGCATATTTATCACCGCAGCTCTTTCGGATTGTCCAGCGTTTTCCACGGACAGCCCGAGGATGTGTAGATTGGGTACGTTGTCCATGCTCTACCCCATTCCGAGATAGGATTTCGGCGGCGCCTCCCCGTTGTTCTCCAGATGCACATTCTCCCGGCATTTTGCCGAGACGTGTATTTGGAGAATAGCGGGGAGGTGCTGCCGAAATTTTGTCTCGGAATGGGGTAGAGCATGGACAACGTACTCAATCTACACATTCTCGGGTGGGATTAGGACCCATCTTTACCTATTAGAGATGTAGGTGGATTAAATGTCGTTTCTCGTCAACCCTGTAAAAAATAAAATATTGATGTGAGTAATTTAAATGAATCCTTAATTTCTTTTTGTGGCTTCCAATAAAGCAGAGATGGCAGATAATCAGTCGATGTATAGTGGGTTTTTCCGTCGGAATCAAGTAACAACAGAGTGGGTCGAGAAAACTGATGTGTTTTTGAAAGAGATATTCCGTAGTCCAATGAGGATTGTGCCAGAATGCCCGTGTGCCAAATGTAAGAGACGTATGCGCAGAGATAAGAGTGAGATGACTAAGCACCTTCGCACGCATGGATTTATGCCCAACTTTAATATGCCGATAAACTTTGCCTAGCGGGACCGTGGTAGAGAGGAGGTGATATGACAACGCGTCGCTGGTTATGAGGACGATGGGGTTAGAGACATGCTAGATGATGTCTTTGCTGCACAGCCGACACCTCCGTCACATTCAACGAATGAACCGGAGGAGCTGGAGGAAACCGCAAAGGCCTTCCTGGATATCTTGGCATCGTCAAAGAAACCTCTTTATGAGGGTGCCAAGCTCTCTGTGCTGGATGCCATCTCGCAACTGATGGCAGTCAAGGCTAAGTACGGCTGTAGCCGAGGTTGCTTCGAAGCATTTCTGGGAGTATGGGCTAACAGCCTGCCTGAGGGCCATGAACTGCCGAAAACCATGTACGCTACGAAGAAAATCATGAAGGCGCTCTCCATGGATTATGAGAAAATACATGTTTGTCCAAAGAATTGCCTTTTGTTTAGGCATGAATATGCGAATGACAACTACTATAGGAAGTGCGATTCCTCTCGGTATATTGAGGTGGTCGATATGAGCAGGGTCAGAAGCAGCAGCTAAAAATCCCTGTGAAGGTTCTTCGGTATCTTGATTTTATAAAAGGACTGCAGCGCCTTTTCATCACCGAGGAGTCTGCCAAAATGATGAAGTGGCACAAGGAAGGGAAAACGTACAATCCAAATAAAATTGTACATCCATCAGAAGGTGAAGCATGGAAGTCATTCGATATAGAATACCCGGAGGAAGCAGCCGAGGCTGGGAATGTCAGAATTGCTATATCAGGTGATGGGTTCAATCCATATGTTTCGACCCCAAAAAGGGTCTGAGACATACACCTTCTGTTGGTTTAGTTGAAGTTAAACCATCAACCGTCTATGCCGGAGCTGATCTCTTTATCGCCGCTACCCAGGCCACACAAGTATATTATCTGCCTTACACATGCCAGAAAGAGTACCTAAAGGGTTGGGAAGTTGTGTTCAAGTTGTCGCCACATGGTAAGCTACCGGACCCGAACGATGATGATTACTACAACATAAACCCCATGACATACGAGGGAGTGTTCTTTCAAGAGGAACATGATGACGTGGTCCGAAACAAGGAGGATGATGACTTGGGTTATGTTGACCTGGACCCAAATGACGACGACGCACGGATTGATGGTGAGGCAGTTGTGAATCAAAGAGACATAATTATGCTTGAAAAGTTAAATGAAGATGCTGATGATGAGGAAGAGCCTCCACCTCCGTCAGACAACGAAGAAGATATGCGTGATACTGATGATGAGACCGGTCGACAAATAGATTACAATAGTGATGATTCATATGGGTTCTAGAAAATGTAAGTTCTTTTAATGATGATTGAGGTAGATTACAATAGTATGCTTAATGTGCTCTTCTGTTATTAATGTTCTTTTTTGTATGCTTAATGTGCTCTTCTGTTGTTAATGTTCTTTTCTGTATGCTTGTTTATTTGATATCCTTACTAATTTTTTATTCTCTTGTTAATGCAGGTTTGCTAATCATGGGCAAGTCCAGCGGCGCCGGTTTCCTCAACAAATTCAAATCACTTACTCGGAGTGGACGAGCCCACAAGGTCCCCCCCCCCCCCGACTACACAATGATGACACCTCACAGGGAGGTCGAGGGATTGGGGGAGGAGACTCTAGAGGAGGAGGGGGTGGGGGAGAGCCCCTAGAGGAGGAGGAGATGGGGGAGAGGCACCCGGGGCAAAAAACTCCGGGCCGTGTCCGAAATAGGAGGGTCTTCTTCGATGCCCTCCTATACTGAGGCACCTTCTAAGTCTGAGGAGGAGGAGTATGTTCCTGATGGCAAGAAGGAGGGCGAGGAGGAGGAGGGCGAGGAGGAGGAGGTCGAGGAGGAGGAGACCGAGGAGGAGGAGGCCGAGGAGGGTGAGGAGGAGGAGGGCGAGGAGGGTGGTGGAGGGGAGGTTGACCCCGAGTTGTGGGGTGACTTGCCGCCGGGTGCTCCGAAGGGGTGACTGTGTGGTACTGCCGGAGTACCTACACCACCTTCTATCGAGGCGCACAAGTGGCTCATTGAACCTGCGGGTACAGAGTAAGTGCCTCTCAATCATATTTTCAACACATGACAACATTTTCTTATTGTACACATGGCAATCCTTTGATTCTTTTGCAGGAACTGGATCCTTCACGGAAAGGGCCGTAAACCGAATGGCCTTATCACTGTCCTGTTGAAGGAGTTTTGGCCAGGCTTATTCTGCCCGCGGCCAGACAGGGACCCGGAGCTGCGGGTTTTGGCCACGAGCTGGGCCCACTACGAGGCTTATAGCCACGCGGAGTACGGGACGGCCGCTAAGGCCGTGATCACCAAATTTTAGGTAAGTTCTCTTCTGAATCACTTGTCTTCAGTTTCGTTCATAGTTTATCATTGAATCACTCAACTCATGCCTTGTTTGCTTCTGGTTTTATGCATGATTGCAGCAACTCTATAGAGTTCTTGACGAGCACAAGGCCAGAGCCGACGTGGTCTTGCTGGCGGCTGCGAAGAAGAAAGCTCGTCAGTTGCAGTACGAGGTGCGCTGGGTTGCCGTCTCGCAGTACTACCACACCTACCTTCATCAAAAGATGACCAAAACTCAAGCGCAGAAGCAACGACTTACCTTGAGCAGGGAGCAGTTCATGAAGGTAACTATTACTGACTTTTCATTGTTTCAAGCAGTCAATTATATGTTTCGTGCTCACATGTCATGCTTCCAAAATTTGCATAGGTTATTCCTCGTTGGTGCTATGGAAAGGATGACGGATGGGCGAGTTTGGTGGATAGGTGGCTCGGCGACGATGCAGAGTTTGCTGCCAAGAGCAGCAAGGCCCGGGCTAACCGTGGAAAAGACGGGACACACAGCCAAGGAAGCAGGAACCACTGGGGCTTCAAGGCCATGAAGGTATATCTATATGCATGATGCATTTTTGTTCTTCTTTACCGTCATGTTCTTATGAATGGCTAACTTCTGTTTGACGTTGCAGGAGGACAAGTTGAAGAGGCCGCTCTCAGACATTGAGTCATGGAAGCTGGCCCGCGAGCGGAGTGATCGCAAGGACGGCGAGAGCCAGTACTATGGCAAGACCGAGGAGCACCTGGAGTCTTACACTCAGCAGTTTCAGAGGTTGCATCCGGATGTTCCTGACGTCGTCCAGTCTCAGATCGACGACACGGCGGTGGTGGCCATCCAGGGGAAGTCCCATGGCCGGTATCCGTGTTCTGATGGCTTCATCACTCCTTCGGTCTCGTACACACGGCTTCGGGCTACCAACCCGAACCCGTTAGAGAGTACGGGGCGTTCGCAGCCTCCCTTAGCCCACCAGCATGCTGTAAGTACTTCCCCTTTATCTTCTTTTTCTCTAACTTTCTCAGTTTATTTTCAGCATTGCTCACTTAGAAACAACCTAAATTTTGTAGGCATATAAGGCCTTTGTCGAGCATAGGAATCTCGAGGTGTGGGAGTACTTGCAACGAGTGAAGTTAAACGATGATTACAACCGTCAGATGATGACGGTTAGTTTTGCCCTCTTAAAACCAAGCTAAATTTTTGCACTTTCATTCCTTCTGACCTTCTAGTTTGCTTGTTTAACTAACATCCAGGCTATGTTGGCGTCTTGGAGTAACCGCACGGATCCACCACAAATGGGACCCCCACCACCACCTGCGGGAGAACCCCCACACGTGCCCACGTTCGATGAATGGGTGGCACTAGGCAGTGATAGTCCGGTTAGTACATTTGCCTAACTACTGACAAACTAGTTCTCGTTCATTCAACACTATCATATCATATTTACCGTTAGAATCTTCTCTCAAACATGTAGGGGACTGGTGGCTCGACTCCTGCTTCGTCGACCCCAGTCACTCCGATCTGGCAGAGTGGTGCTGGTCTTGGCGGTGGCGGTTTTGGCGGAGGTGGTCTTGGCGGTGGTGGTTTTGGCGGTGGTGGTCTTGGCGGTGGTGGTTTTGGCGGCGGTGGTCTTGCCTGATGTCGATGATGATACCCGTGCATGTGGCCGTCGTGCCATATCTTTCATGTTCCTACTTGTTAGTTTCTTTAGATGACGATGATGATGTTCCATGTCTTGCAATACTTATGTTCATGAAGTTTCGCCGATGATGATCTTTAGATGATGAACTTGAGTATGTTTAAATGATGATGATGATCTTTAGATGATGAACTTGAGTATGTTTAGATGATGATGATGATCTTGAGTATCTTTAGATGATGAACTGTCATATTTCTGCATAATCCCATATTTTCTGGTTTGAAATGCTGTCAAAATGAATTGAAACAGAGAAAATATTAAAAAAAAAACAGCACAGATCTATGCCGACGGCAAAGATATGCCCAGGACTGCCCAGTGGCTGCCACGTGGCAGGGATATGCCGACGGCTGTCGGCATATCCCTGCTGCCAGGAGCTCCCAGCCGCTGCCACGTGGCAGCCCGTGGTTTGTCAGCGCGTTTGACGGCGCCGTCGGTTGCCGTCAGGTGAAAATCATTGCCGACGTCGATGATATGCCAACGGCCGTACGGACGTCGTCGGCATATGTGCCTATGCCGACGGCTTTCTTATGCTGACGATCTGACACATCTACGCTGACGTGATCTATGCCGACGGGGATATGCCGACGGCCGACGGGCATAGACCTAAGCCGACGGCAAAAGGCCTATGCCGACGGCCGGGGGCCGTCGGCTTAGAGGGGGAGTCTGGTAGTGATACACAAGTGCCACTCTATGCATAAAATGTTTTTGATGAAACATAAATTTGTCAAATTACAAATTTTGAATAAATTGGATCATTTAAAATACTTTGCAGAGCCAAAAAAACAAAAAATTGGCACATGGTAGTGCTTGTGTGATTTTGATCTGCAAAGTTTTGTGTTCAAATGTTTTTCATTTGGGAGAAACAAAAAATAGAAACTTGTACACATGAACTTTGATGCGAAAACGGACGATGAGGATAGAAGGTGCACATGTATGGTAGTAGAGCGATAACTTCCCCCTCTACCAACATATCCCACCTCCCGTATCCTCGTCGCCACATCCTAGCCACCGGCCTCTACCACCCCATCATTTCGCCCCCATACTCGTCACCCCTCCTATACTCGTCCTTGCAGGGTTAAGCATGCATTGCCGACAACAACGGGGCCTTTTTTGCTCGCAAGGGGCGGAGTAGCATGTGGTTGCTTGGCTGCGAGGAGGCTAGAATTTAGGTGTGGCATCTAACAGGCATGTGGAAGTCGAGCTAGCGGCGATGCTGATAGGCGTGACCATGCGCAGCGCGGTGTTGACCATCACGACAGCATGGGCATGAGCTAATCTCCGGGCGACTAGTGGCGTGATGGTGTGGCCATGGTATCGACTACGCGTGGAGCTGCGGATATGCAGTCCGGTGAGAATCGCCTATGGCTGCTAGCCAGATATGGAGCCAAGCAATTCATGGCATTTTAGCACATTTGGTGGTATAGGCTACTAGGTCCTTCTGTTTCACACACGACTATCCTCGACCAGATGGTTGTGTGGCAACAACCAGAAAAGATGGGATGGTGTATTCTCTTTTGACAAAATCTTCTTAGGTCGGCAACTTCAATGTGATCATATTGGCATAGATGGGATGGTAACATTGGTCATTGACATCTAGACTCTATTGTCTTCCATTGAAAACTCGCGATTTAGCTTTTGGAAAGATGAGGCAGCTCGATGTATGCATTTGTTTCCTTGTTCAAGGTGTTATCTTGAAGGATGGATTTTACGGATGATTATAGATGGCCTAGCATGAGTTGTTTTGATTGGGAATTAGAAGGGAATTCGGCCCACCCTGAATTCAGGGAGGAAGAGATTAGTGGATGGAGAGTGTCGTTACTTCTGTAAATACTATGCGTAAGTCTAGACTATTTTGTCTCGAAGTTCTAATTTGACATGATTGCCTAAGGTTTGCCTTTGGCTGGAGCATCCAATGTTGACGTGTGAGTAATGATGCTTTCTTCAAGGTTTTATTTTGGATTTTTGTGTCTGTTCTTACCTCACATGTATCTCCACAAAAAGATTATTGTCCATGGTCATCGGGTTTGTGGTCGGACTCTGGAGTTTTACTGCGATGCAAATCCAATGTGTATGGTCTCGGGGTTTTTCCTTCTCCTCTATCTCTATCACACAAATTGATATATATCCATGTACGGATTTTTGTTCTCCTGGGAGGAAAATTCATAGATCCATGTATGGATCCTCTGTGGAGATGAGGAATCTTGCTAAGCAAGAGGGTCCACCACTTTCCCCTCCTGATTCACCGGTTACTTTGGTGGTGCGATTGGGTGACACCAGATCAAGGCAGGCAGACTCTTTGGTGGCACGGCCGGGACACATTCCTGAGGTCCAGGCATTGAACATAGTTGGTCGACCTAGCCTGGTGGGGTTAGAGTTGATACGTCTCCAACGTATCTATAATCTTTTATTATTAAATGCTATTATATTATCATTCTTACATGCTTGGCCCGTCATTTTATATCATTTTACATATTTTTCTGGACTAACATATTAATCTAGTGCCTAGGGTCAGTTGTTGTTTTCTGCTTGTTTTGATTTTATAGAAAATCGATACCTACAAAGGTACAAACATGGCGAAAAACTTTTTGACGATTTTGTCTGGAACATAAGAGACCCTAGAAGCTTCGGCGAGAGACTAGAAGACCTACGAGGGGGCCACAAGCCAGGGGGCGCGCCCTAGGGGTAGGGCGCGCTAGGGTGGCTTGTGGGGCCCCTGATGCTCTGTTTGCCCTAATCTCTGGCCTATAAATTCACATGTATTCCAAAACCCTTGGAGCGAGACCCGAAATAATTGTATTGCCACCGCAAGCCTTTGTTCTATCGCCAACCCATCTCGAGCCTATTATGGCACTCGTCCGGAGGGGGGATCATTGGGGAGACCGTCTTCATCAACCTTACTGCCTCCATGATGATGTGTGAGTACTTCTTTCACGATCTACGGGTCCATTGTAGTAGCTAGATGGCTCTCTCTCTCTCTCTCTCTCTCTCTCTCTCTTGATCTTCAATACAATGATCTCTTTTGAAGATCTATCCGATGTAATTCTTGTGGAGTGTTTGTTGGGTGCCGATAAATTGTGGATTTATGATAAGATTGTTCATTGAATTTATATGAATCTTTTAAAGTTTCTTTGCTGTGTAATTTTATAGCTTTGTATTTCTCTCTGATCTATCAATCTACTTTGGCCAAGTTTGATTGATTTGTCTTCAGCAGGAGAGGTGCTTTGTAGTGGGCTCAATCTGGTGGCGATTTCTATATCCCAGTGACAGAAAGAGACAAGACACGTCTTTGTATTGTTGCCACTAAGGATCAAACGATGGGGCCAATCTTATTACTAGGATTTCTTCTATCTACATTATGTCACCTTGCTTATTGCGTTACCCTGTTACTTGTGAACTTAATACTTTGAGATACATGCTGGATAGCGGTCTTGGGGTGGAATAATAGTAGTAGATGTAGTTGGTTTAGCTGTCTACTTATCCCGAACATAACGCCTATGTGAGATTATACCACGAATGATCATAGTTATAATTTGCGTTATTCTATCAATTTTCCAAGAGTAATTTTTCTACCATGCCACTACATGCTTTCGGGAGAGATGTCTCTAGTCAACCAATGGCCCCCGGGTCTATTTTTCATCAATACAAAAACTTGTACATCTGCTTTTTACTTTCTTACCACTTTTCCCTATCACTATTTCCTTTTAATCTTGTGGCCAGCAAGAAGTAGGGGATTGACAATCCCCTTGCCTTTGTTGGGTGCAAGCAATTTATTTGTTTGTGTGCAAGTACTATGAAAATTGTTAGCTTAGTGATTCCTACTAGTTCGTCAAACCTTGGTTCTTAACTGAGGGAAATACTTTCTACTGTTGTGCTACATCACCCTTCCTCTTCGGGGAAAACCAACAACTCCTGTGGGAGTAGGAGGAGCCGAGGCCTAAGGCCTCTCTCCCATCCTCCCCGATTTAGACTCCTAGACTGGCTCCTGTTGTACCGGCTTGTGCAACACCGATTGTTGTGGTTGCTTCACCAGGGCCTGCTACTCGGCCAGTCCCTACACTGATGGATGATGTTGCTAGGGCGGTAGCTGGTTCGGTTGCTACTCTTGTGAGGACGACGACCGGATCAGTGATGACGTCAGGGCACATCGACTTATTGGTGCACCGGCAGCTACAGCGGGTGTTGTGGGTGCGTAGCTAGTGGTATCATCGATCTTGTCGCAGATTGGTACTTCTCCAGTCACTGTGTAGCAGGCGGATGTGGTGTCTTTTGGTGGGATCCCGGATCCATGTTCGGTAGATAGGCGTGTGAGTCAACAGGTTCAAGCGCAACCTGATGCTGATGCGCTATAGATGGCACGTGCCATGCAGGCGGCCAAATTTCATGACATCAAAACCACCATAGGTATATTGGTCCATACCGAGTTTTCTGTTTTAAAGTTTTCAGAGAAGGAGCTTTTTCATAATGGAGTGCCTATTGGGGTTTCTCTTGGGTCTAATGGTACAGAGGATGTGATGTATATTAACGAGTTATTAGATTCCGAGGCTGATCAAGCTATGCTCATGTTAAAAATACAACGACAACTAAACCCTTGCAGGAGACTGAAGTTAGCGAGCTGGGTATTCAAACAATTGAGCATTTTTGCGAGGATTTTGTACCTAAGAGTGTTCTGGAGTTGGAAGATCATGTGGATCTTTCCCACACTCATGGGGACACTTGTGATAAGGACGGTCATGCGGACTTTCATTTTGTGCATCTCAGTCAAAGCATGTGCACGCGCGAACGTGCAAGGTTTATGATCTTTCTGTGGTGCGGCATAGTAACATGATTAAGTTCAAGAATAAATTTCATCATGAAAATGTGAGGAATCTTTTGGAATATCAAAGATCTTCACGACTTGGCTAAACGTAGGTTCTTAGCGGATACTTCTAGAGAGCAAAACTTGGATTTTATCGCTCGTTAGAGACCGGTGGATCCAACTTTACTTCTCGGTTCTTGAGTGCTATTTCAGGAGGCCTGGATTATATTTGGTATTGCCTCTCGCGTCGAGGACGATCTAGCGGGATCTTACTTGGGGTTAATAAGGGTTCTCCTGATGATGAAAAGATGGTGGTGGGCGACTTTGCCGACAAGTTTCATGTGCGTTCAAAAATTGATGGTTTTCAATTGGTGTTGGTTGCAGTTTATGGGGCGGTGCAGCCTGAGCACAAACCCAACTTCTTTGCAAATTCGGTACATATCTTGGGAATGAGAGGTTGTCCATATAGGTAGTAGGGGACTTCAAAATCTTCCAAGAAAGGAAGAGAAAAACAGTGATAATTTCGATGGTAATCGATCCTATATGTTTAATGCTATAATCGAGTGTCTATTGGGGTTCCTCTTGGATCTAACATTCAAGAGGATGTGATGCATATTAACGAGTTGATAGATTCCAAGGATGATCAAGCTATGCTCATGTTAAAAATACAGCGGCAACTAAGCCCTTGCAGGAGAGTGAAGTTAGTGAGCTGGTATTCAAGCTATTGAATATTTATGTGAGGATCTTGTACCTAAGAGTGTTCAGCAGTTGGAAGATCATGTGAATCTTTCCCACACTTGTGATAACGACGGTCATATGGACTTCCATTTCATGCACCTCAGCCAAAGCATGTGCACGCGCGAACGCGCAAGGTTTATGATCTTTCCGTGGTGCAGCATAATAACATGATTAAGTTCAAAAAGAAATTCCATGATGAAAAATGAGAGGAATCTTTTGGAATATCAGAGGTCTTCTCGACTTGGCTAAAGTAGGTTCTTAGCGGATATTTTTAGAGAGTAAAAGTTGGATTTTATCCCTCTGTTAGAGACCGATAGGTCTAACTTTACTTCTCGGTTCTTGAGTACTATTCGGGAGGCTTGGATTATATTTGGTACTGCCTCCCTCGTCGGGGAACATCTGGCGGGTTCTTACTTGGGGTCAATAAGGGTTCTCTTGATGTTGAAAAGATGGTGGTGGGCGAGTTTGCTGACAAGTTTCATGTGCGTTCAAAAATTGATGGTTTCAATTGACATTAGTTGCGATTTATGGGGCGGCGCAGCCTGAGCACAAACCCAACTTACTTGCAAATTTGGTACATATCTTTGGAATGAGAGGTTTCCCATATTGGTACTAGGGGACTTCAAAATCATTCCTATGAAGGAAGAGAAAAACATTGATAATTTCGATGGTCATTGATCCTATATGTTTAATTCTATAATCGAAAGTCTTGACTTAAGGGGTATATATCTCATGGGTCGCCAATATACTTGGCCTAATAGCCTTGAGGTTCCAATTTATGAGAAGTTAGACCGAGGTCTAACCAGTGCGGATTGGGAACAAAAAATTCCACTTGTGATGGTGTGAGCGTTGCAAAGAGGATTGTCGGATCATACACCATTTCTTGTTGATTCCGATGAGGTAGTTCATGTGGGTAACAATACGGCCTTCTCTTTCGAGTTATCATGGTTGAGAGAGAGGATTTCCTGGAAATGGTGGCCAGAGAATTGGGTAAAGAAACTAGAGGGGAGACTAATGTGGAAAGATGGCAATTTAAAATTAGGCATCTTAGACAATTTTTGCAGGGTTGGGCTAAGAATGCTAGTGGGATTTATAAGGTGGAAGAAGAAAGAATTCTCCTCCTGATTGATGAACTTGATACTAAAGATAATATGAAGGCGGCCAAGCGAGAAGCTGGAGAGTCTATCTAAGCTTCTTAGAGAGGAGGAGATTAAATGAGCACTACAGGCAAGGCTTAAATGAGTTACAAAAGGTGACAAGAACACTCAGTTTTTCCATCTTATTGCGAAAAGAAAACATAGGAAAACTTGGATTTTCCAACTTGAACATGATAATGGTACAATTGTAGGTTAAGAGAACCTTATATTGTACATCTCCAGTTATTATATGAAACTTTTTGGTGCTTTGGTGGAAATTTTTGTTTCTCTGTATGAGAACTCGGTGGGGGATATACCACAGTTAAGTTTGAAAGAGAATGAGGTGCTTAGTGCCCCTTTTACCGAAAAGGAGGTACACGAGGCCATTTTGCAGATGAAGAATAATAAGGCGCCTAGGACGTATGGATTCCCCGTGGAATTCTATCCGCAGTGTTGGGGCACTATTAAGGGACTTGATGCCTATGTTTCATGATTTATTTAATGGTGAGCTCCAGTTGTTCAATCTTAACTTCGAGACAACTTCTATGTTGCCTAAGAAAGAAGAGGCCATTAGAATTGCGCAATTCAGACCGAAAGCGTAACTCTAATATCGAACACAAATGGACCAGCATGAATAGTAAATTCAGAAAAATAGTAAAAGAAAAAGTCTGTTTTTAAGGACATCAACAAGTTTGCTAACATCCTACAAAATTCCGCCCCGAAAAAATACATCTGTAGAGGTGTATGCCAAAAAACAAAAAATGAGTGCTCCAAAATATGTCTTTTTTTAGTCCAAATTTTTTTATTTTTGCACATGACCCACATATGTCTTTTCAAAGTGAAACTTTTACAAGATGTTAGAACCTTTGTTGATGTTCATACACTAAAATTTTCATATTGTTTTTATTTTTCTACTTTTTCCTTTAGAATTTACTATTCATATGGGTGCATTTGTGCTTGATATTAGGTACTCCATCTCCAATTCAGACCCATTTGTATTCCTAATGTTAGCTTTAGATTTATACCAAAGTGAGTATGAATCGTTTAACGACGGTTACGCATAATGTGGTTTAGCCGACTCAGATTGCTTTCATGCATGGACGCCACATACTAGAGGGTGTTGTGGTTCTACATGAAACTTTACATAAAATTCACTCGAAGAAACTTGACGGAGTTATTTTCAAAGTGAATTTTGAGAAGGCCTATGATAAGGTTAAGTGGTCACTCCTTTGTACGAGGAGGTAGCGTTGGGGTTAACGTCGGTGATGACATGGTTCAATTCTTCCAGAAGGGATTGAGTCAGGGTGATTCGCTATCCCCAGTTCCGCTTAATATTGTGGCAGATATGCTAGCAGTTCTAATTGGTAGAACCAAGGAGAATGAACAAGTAGGAGGTTCAATCTCACATCTCGTGGATTGGGTGGTCTCGATCCTACACTATGCTAGTGATACTATTATTTTTATGGAACATGATATGGACAAGGTGGTAAATATGAAGCTGGTCTTGTGTCTATTTGAGCAACTACCATGACTCAAAATTAATTTCCACAAAAGTGAGTTTTTCTGATTTGGACACGCCAAAGAGGAAGGAATGAATATAGATAGTTGTTCAAGTGTGAGATTTAGTTATCTAGCCATACTGATACACTGATACATCACCATAAATTAATGAACAAAGAGTGGACATGCACTGACGATAGGTTTTAAATGAAGCTGAGTTGTTGGAAAGGCAAACTTATGTCCTATGGAGGTAGGCTGGTCCTTGTGAACTCGGTTGTTTATGAGTGTGACTATGTTCATGTTTTCTTTCTTCGAAGTACCCGTAGGGGTCCAGAAAAGATTCGGTTTTTATAGATCATGGTTTTTTTTTTTGCCAGAGTGATGAGCATAAGACAAAGTATAGGTCAGGATCGTGGGATATTTTGTTTAGGCTAAAATACCAAGGAGGATTGCACATAGAGAATCTGGAAATGAAAAACAAATGTCTACTTACTAAATGACTATATTGTTTATCTTCTAAGGAAGATGGAGTGTGGATACAATTATTGCGTAACTAATATCTACACTCCAAGACTTCTCCCCAAGTTTCAGCTCAGCCGAATGTTTCACCCTTTTGGAAGGGCTTAATGAGTACTAAGGCTACTTTCTTTAATAGGATAAGTTTATTATTGGAGATGGGCGCACCACTAGATTTTGAGAGGATACTTGGTTTCGGGATACACCTCTAGCCATACAATATTCAGTGCCTCGTAATATTGTACAACGTAAGGACTCTTATGTGCGCACAATATTAGGGTCGGTTCCCTTGAACACCCAGTTCAGACAAGCTCTCTGGTTGGGGATAGATGGGTTGTGTGGCTTAGTTTAGTTCGAACGTTGAAGGAGGTCACCTTATCTAAAGAGCCTAGTTATTTTCGATGGAGATTAACTTCTTCGGGTATGTTCTCTGTTAAATCAATGTACACGGAATTGATTAACACTGGACCTGTTACCCGATCCCCACACATAGGGAAAATCAAAGTTCCTTTACAAATTTAAAATTCCATGTGGTTTGTGCATAAGGATGTGTTTCTCATCGAGGACAGTTCGAATAAGTGTAGATGGCAAGGTAGTAAACAATGTTGTTTTTGTAACCAAGAGGAAACAATTCATCATCTATTTCTAGCATGCCCGCTCGCAAAGCATGTGTGGCATACTATTCATGTGTCTTTTAATGTTTCTCTGTCGGCTAGTATACCAGAATTGTTTTGGTAACTGGCTAGGTGGGGTAGAGTCCAATACCGCAGGGCAAATTCGTGTGAAAATTTGTGCATTACTTTGGGCTATTTGAAACAGTTGAAATGATTTTGTGTTTAACTTAACAAAGATTCCAAAAAAATTGTAGGTTATCTACAAAGCGTCTGGTGTTGGAAATATTCGCTAGAGGCAATATACTATATTATTTATTTCCATGTTTATAATTAAGAAGTTTATATTCTATGTTATAACTGCTATGATCTTTGGATATGCGATTCAGTGGAAAACTCATATGCATGTGTGGAATGAAAATGGTAAAACATGATTCCTAGTGTTGCCTCTATGACTAGCTCAAGTGTTGTTTGTGATCATGTTTTCCGGATCTTGGGATATTGTTAAGAGTAATGATAGTCCCAAAACAACTTTGAGAATATGACGTTGGAAGAACAATCATAATGAACTGACCTAACTTGTTTGTCATACTTTGAGATACTATCGTCACAAGTCAACTGATATAACACGGAGAGTTAATGTATGCTTTAGTTTCTTAAACCATGAGAGTATTGTAGTCACTTCTTACCGTATGATGAACTTTGGTGTTGCTCAAACGTCATCTGCAACACGGCGATCATGACGACAACATATAGGTTCATCGGAAAGTTTGACAAGGGACTAGATAGCTCAAGAGTGGGATTTGCTCCTCCGACGATGGAGAGATATTCTTAGGGCCCTCTCGGTGTGATGACATACATCATCTTCTAGCCAGACACATGTGACTAGGTCACAGGGATGCTGGAACATATCAACGAGAAAGAAAAACAAAACGGTAACGAGGAGACCGGTATAGTGAGCATGAGAATGACTCGAGAGGATACCTATATATCTCACCTCAGGTTTTGTAAAGTATCGCGAAGCAAAGGGAATATCACATCATAACCAAAGGTTCACTCGAATGTCATTATCAGTGTATTCATAGGGATCAATATGGATGTCCATGGTTTCGCTATTGGTCATTGAACGAAAGGGGTTCTTTTCATGTCTATGTTTTACCGAACCTACAGGGTCACAAGTTTAAGGGAATCATGATCGGTTGACTGTTAGGGGAGCAAGAGTTATGAGAATATATTCATGAAATATTTTCGGGAATATTAGAAATAGTTTCGAGAGAAACCGGAAGCGTTTTTTGGTTATCGGAAGAGTTTCAGAGTTTTTCGGGTAATACGGGGAATTGATATATAGGTGGAAAATGTTTTTGGAAATGTTTAATTAATAATAAAAGATTATAATATTGATTAGGAGGTTTTCATCATTAATTAAATATCAACGGGCCAAACAAATAAAAAAGGCAAGTGTTGGAGGGCCCAATAACATAAGGGGCACCCCCTAGCTTGTCGGATAAGCTAGAGGGGGCCGAATTGGAGTGGGGGAGGATTCCTCCTCCCATAGGGCCGGCGCAAGGGGAGGAGTCCTCCTCCCCCTTGTGGTGCCCCTCCCCTCCCTTCAACCTATATATACTAGAGGTTTTGGCAGTGGGACACAGACAAGTTTTGAAGCCTTCATGTAGTTCTGTAGTTCTAGTTCTAATTAGGAGTTGATCTAATTAGAGTTAGACCTAGATCTCTCTAATCCTCATAACAGAGGAGCCATGTGCGGTCCTCTTCTTCTTCCTCTAATTCCCCAGCGTCGATTAGTTCTGGACGGCGAAGCGCTGCCTGATCATGAAGCATGTACGCTTGCAATCTGTAGAGAGATCGTGCTTTCGGTCTTCAGTTTGAGGGATCGTATGTGAACGGTTCGAGAGACTTCATCGACGATCTACACCAACTCTTCTGCAACTCCAAGTTGGTAACGATCCGATCTAGACAGCTAATGAATCTTCATTGTGTTCCTGGTTCGATCTTAGGATGAATTTTTCTTGTTTTCTACTATGTATCCCAACATCTAGATGGATCCGTACGTAATCATTACTTTGCCATGTGAACATGAGGGCATATGGGTGCAACCACTAGGGGAGGAGACAGTAGCACGGGATACGTATAGCCGGTTTGGATGAAAACCCAATACTAGAATATATGTACGAAAAATGTCAATGGAGGCCGAGCATCAGGTCGGCCGGTATCTGGGCTGTCCAACCACCATGGGGATCCGTGCAGTCAGTGTATTCTGTCTGTATTCGATTTCTTTTTGCGCCGTATCCAGGCAGCGAGGCCCCACTACATGCAAGGGAATCTAGGCTTGTCACATCGTCTCTCAGATGTGCGCACAAGTCAGAGCTTGCTCCATGCCCGCGTGCAGTGTCTCGCAGACCTGTACATGCATGGGCTGCACTGACGAAGCATCGCCAGCTTGCCTGGCTGCCCACCAGTTCTACCAGCGCATACGTGGACCAATGCTGACCAGCGGGCGCGTACCATTAGCTAGCCTGCATTAAGCTCACGCAGAATGTTTTGATCTCTGCAGCTGCACAAACAAAACGCTCCACGTTTAGATGGCTGTGTGGAAATGTTTATGATGCATCTGTTAATGATTTTTTTTTCAGTTTTGCATGCTAGAGAAATCGAGCCAGTATATGGCAAACAGTTGTTTTAACATGCGCTTAGTTTGTACCTGAAAGGGCTAGTCACATAGTTGATCATCATTAGGAGAGACAGTTAGACTAAGAGCCATCCATTTAACGTACACGTTCAATTTTTTTGGACATTTTTTTTGTAACGACATGATTCAAAAGTATTAGCATTAGGATGCAACGACATGGTTCAAATTTATTTTTGGGCCGCATTCAACGACGTAGGTCCCACGCACATGCAAAGTCATCTAGGCCTGTCGCACGCCGCCGACATGTTCTCACATCATAACCGTCTGTGGTCCATGTTCCATGCACAGCCTGGTACGTAGGTCATTCATGGGCTGTAGCGTGTGTGGAGCGTCGTCCACCAGTCCATCTACCGCGGACGTGGAGCAGTCGTGGCCAGCAAGCAGGTAAGTATGCGCAACTCTTTAGCTAACCATAATTTCAAAAAAAAAAAAAACTCTTAAGCTAACCAAAATCATTTCAACGGGGATCTCCTACAGTGGATTAATAAAGAGATTTAACAGCAAAAACTAGCATGTGTTTTTGCTCCACGCCCGTATTGATAGAAATCGTGCCAGGCTGCCCGCACAAAATCAGCATTAGAATGTGTAATGAAGCACGCGAATGTATCAAATAGGCTAATCATCCACGCACAAAAATAAAGGGGGATTTGAATAAACACGTTTTTCCCGTGTTGACTTAACAACCAGAGCTTAATTAGCTAGAGTGTTCTACGCGGAGTCCAGGTCATGTGGAATAGCTTTGAGCCGCGCAGTCCGGTTCGCTTTCCACCGATACGTCAGGTCACTTCTTGTCACCCAACTGCCTGGCGTTGCGCAGCGCGAAAGGAGCGTCATCATGTCCAGTGTGAAAAAGATTTCGGGAGCAGTGCTTCCATCACCTGTCATCTCATACAGCCAATGGCATGCGTCGCACCAGCATGGACATCGCTTGGCCATGCCATCCATAAGACAAAGCAACGTAGCCGATCAACGCACAGCACAAGGCCTTGACACTCACAAAAAATTGTCAACATGCGTTTACTTAGCAATACATGGACGCTGACACTCGAATTATCAAATGATCAAGCCAGGAACGGTTCACTCTCCTGGTGATATCCATCTCGCTGAAGACGAACATTGGCCGATGCACCAGCCAACCAAATTCATGGCATGCCATACTTGTTCAGTTGTTCTTGTAGTTAGCGATTCACCAATCGAGAGACAGGGCGCAGCCATTGAATGCCTGTACCATTCGACATGCACATTTGTGTCCGTCAGAGTAGGTGTGCTCACACTGGATGCATACTGTAATGGATCGGCCTAGGCAAAGCTAGGATAGCGCACGTCTCATGTTGACCGAACCGATTTTAATAGTCATGTACACATGTACACATGGTGGCTCTGGTTTATTCCACGCAGCCCCGTCCTGCGAGGGGGGTGAGTAGGACAAGATTCTCTCGCCTGTGCTGTTTCGAACGAGTGGTCATGGGCCCTGATTTCGTTCCAGGCAAACGACGCGCGGGCACAGACGCTGGTGATGGGCCGCACACAATACGCCTACACATATCCTAGACGTACCGCGGGCTGTATTCCCCTGCATAGGCCTGCCACCCACTAACAAAAACCAGATCCCCAGGCCCAAAAGGACGCCCAGGATAGCGGCCTGCCTGGTGCTCGGCCTCTGAAAATTCGCATCTATATGTAGGCCTTTTATCTTTTTTGTCCGGTTGTGTCTTTTGGACCTGTAGTTTTCCTTTTCTTTTTGTTGAAGATTGCTACTACTCAATATTTATTAATAAAAGGATGTGTGCATTAAATGATGCAGAGGCCGAGGGTATTTATTGTTTTTCAAGAAAGAAGAAAATTTCAGAACACATGAAGAGCGGAGGAGCTTTGCTATCTATGTAAGGGCATCTCCATTGCGAGGCGCTTAGCCTGGGCGCCAGGATCCTAATCCTGGTTGATTAGCGGTTGCCGTGCTAAATCCTGGCGTCACCCCAGGCATCGGCGCAAAACCATGCACCAGGCGCTTGGCCTCTTTTCTTCCTGCACTAAGCGCTTGTGCTGTTTAATTGATTAGCGTCTTGCGTTGAAAGCTGAGGCGCTTAGGTGCTTTTAATTTTTTATTATATTATTTTTTCGTTCGTAAGCGCCTATCTAAGCGGCTAGCATTGTAAATGCCCTAAAAAAACCTTATGAAACTTACGTGCGAGCTGAAGTGGCCTGATTTGGTTGGAACAAAAAAAGGCCCAGGCCCATCATGTGAAATTTAGGGGGATGATTAGTTTATAGGAAGGAAAGAAACGTAATAAGCAGCAGGTTAGAGCATCTCCAGCAGGCGCGTTAGATGTGATGCGCGCAGGAAAAAAGCCGTTTTAGCGCGCGCGGGAAAAAAGCCGGTTTTAACGCCCGCATGCCGGTTTGGCGCGCTTCAGCAGGCGCGCGAAAAGAAACTGTGCGCACGCACGAAAAAACGGCAACGCGCGCGGCGTCGGCCCGCGCTTTATAAAAACCCGCGCGCGCAAGCCCGCCAACCGCCACTCCAGTTGCCTCTCTCCCCACCGCGCGGTTCTTCCTCGCCGCCGCCGCCGCGCCCTTCACTCCACGCCGCCGCCATGCCTCCGCGCCCCCGAAGCAACTCCGGCTTCCGCGGTGTCCGCCTCCGCCCCTCCGGCCTGTACTACGCGGAGATTCGCTCGGGTGAAACGAGGCTTGTCCTCGGGACCTTCGAGACCGCCCACGAGGCCGCCCACGCGTACGACGCGGCTGCGTGGCGCCTGCGTCGGCCACAAGCGCAGATGAACCTCTTCGACGTTTGGACGCTCCAGCAGGCGCAGGACCTCGCGCCTCCCCCGCGGCTAATCACCGCGGATGACCACCGTATCCAGCACATCGCTGAGGCGGACAAGCACGCCATGGCGGTGTGGCGCGAGCGCTTCCCGCAGGATGTCGCCCTGGAGAACGAGTTCTAGGCGCAGAGAAGGGCGGAGCGAGCAGCGGAGCGAGTGGACTGGCGTGAACGGAAGGCACTGGCGGAAGCCCAGTGCGAACTGGGACCTGCGTCGACCTGGGCCGACAATGATCCTCGGTGGAAGGACGCGTTTCTGTCGTTGGACTACACCACCGACGAGGACGACAACGAGGAGTAGTTTTATTTAGTTTATCGTTGAATCTACTATATTTGCATCGTAGTATCGTTTATCTAGGTTTGGTCTTGAACTATGCTATGTGTCGTCGGACTATGCTATCGTATGAACTATGCTATGTGTTGTTTTATTTTTGTATGCGTTGTATATGGAAATTTAGCGCGCCTGCTGGAGCTGCTCGTGCGCGGCATATTTTGCAGCGGCCGCCGAAGCCAGCGCCCTAATGCGCGCAAAAAAAGCCTATTTTGGCGCTGCAAAAAAATTTAGCGCGCCGCGTGGTTGCCCGCCTGTTGGAGATGCTGTTACGTAGCTGTAGCATTTTTGAGTGTGGAGTACGTCCGAACAGTGAAAATCACTATATGTACATGCAGTATAACTGATACACTCTTTATACTTTGAAACGGAGGAAGTATTCACCTTGGCATGTCGACCTGGACGTAGTAGTGATCGACCGCGTCCTCGGCGTCGAAGACGGCGTCGCGCGTCTGCTTCAGCCACACCCTGGTGATCTCGTCGGAGAAGAGATGGCGCTTGGCGTCGGCCTCGCGGAGGAAGGCCTGCAGAAACATGAGCTTGTCGCCGAGCCTCCGGATGTCATTGTTCACCGCTACCAGCGCCCGCGCCTGGCTCACCGCCAGCTCCTGGAGCCTCCCCACCAGCGGCCCGATCAGCGCGTCCACCATGGCGACACTTTAGTTTGGTGTGCGTGCTTCGTTTCCCCGTCTGAACGATATATTACGACGGGTCATGTGTGTTTCGTTATATATAGGGCGAGCTGCTGGATCGCTTTGAGTGGCGCCGCAGGCAAGGATCGGTTCCTCTGCCACGCAAAAGAGAAGCGTACGTACGTCGTGTGTTTATTCTTCACCTCTTCCTCGTCTCCGTGCATATGTGCCGGTGCTTTCCTTTTCGTCTGACACAAGTCACCTTCATACTGCACGCAGGGTGGATGCTCACAACGTCGCACGTTACTTTTATGTCCGTCTGAATTGAAAATACTTGTCGAAGAAATGAATAATTCGAACGGAGGGAGTACATTATTTTTGTTGCACCTTTATTTGCATCACATATTTGGCCCAGCCCATCAGGGGTCACAGAATTGCAAGGGGCCGGGGGTCGTGTGACTTGTAACAATCGATCAGCTGCGTGCCAAGATGGCCAAAGGCACGCGCCGCCGCCGGCGATGGACTCGCGGACTTGTATCTGCTGCGTGCGACATACCCGATCAGATTTAGCCACCATAGCCCGACTAGCCAAGATGGCCAAGGCACGACATCCTCCGCGACGTCTTCGAGCGTCTGCCGGGTTTCCAGGACCTCCTCCGCCGCGCAGCGACGTGCAAGCGGTGGCGCCAGCTCCTCACGGACCTGGTCTTCCTCCTCGTCGGGATTTTCTACCAAGAATGGTATCCCTCCACCGGCGACGCGCTTCAACTTCTGAGTACGGAACCCCGCCACCCCCCGCGGTTCTTCAGTCTCCAGGCCGGCGGTGCTCGCCTCACGATTGATTCGTTCCTCGACAACCATGATGGGCTCTTCAACTTCGCCATGCCACATGTGTCGCGCCGTGGTCTCCTCCTCGTCCGCGTCCTGCTGCCTACCCTGGCCGACGAACTGTTGGAGCTGAGCCCTAGACTCGTGCTCTCTCTCTCTCTCTCGGACGGAGGTAGAAGAAGCACAGAGCAATGGGTTTTTTTCCGGCGACGAACACCCAATTCTGGTTGGGTTCCTGGTTGGTTGGGCTCCGAACAACTTCGTCTGAGGTTCCCTAGTTTATTTTCGATTTGTGCGGATCCGTCAGCCCTTGTCTCCACGATGTTACGCGATGGGCAATGGAACGTTTGGTTCCGCCGCACCTTTGGCCAAGCAGAGAGTGACGATTGGTCTAGGTTGCGGGAGGATCTACCACAGACGCTTTTGGACTATCCGGACACTGTGTCGTGGAGGATCACCCCGACGGCGGAGTTCTCGGTGAGCTCGGCATATCATGCCCTATGCCAGGCACCAGCCACACCTTGGTTAGCTCCAATGTGGAAAGCCCCCGTCCCACTGAAGATTAAGATATTCGTTTGGCAGCTACTACGAAATCATCTCCCCTTGAGGACAGAGGTTCTTAAGCGGCACGGCCCCGGAAACGGCTTGTGCCCCCTTTGCGCGGTACTGGAGACGGAGACACGTATTCTCTTCGCTTGTACTGCCGCAAGGGTGATGTGGACGTTCGTTTACGAGGCGCTAGGACCCGAATGGGAGGCCCTGGACCTTGCAGGCTTCCTTCAACATAGGGCTACCCACCTGCCGCAACATCACCGCCTTTTCTGGCTAGTTTTTGCGGCGATGACATGGACACTTTGGACGACTCGTAATAAGATGGTGATTGGGAATGTCTTCCCGGCAAAGGCGTCTGACTCCTTCTTCAAATTCCTTGCTTTTATGCAGCACTGGCACCCGCTCTCGAGGCAGCATGACCGTACCTGCCTCGGACACATGATGGATGCGCTTCTGGATACAGCGCGTCGGCTTTCTGCACCGTAGTGTTGCTTCGCGACTGCCACTAGGTGGCTTATTTTCTTATTTCTTTAATGTTTTCTTGGGCATTGCTGTGCTGTGCCCCCAGCCGTTGGTTTGTAGCTTGGGATTTGATTGACTGTTGTACAGAACTTTGCTTTATCTATAAAGCGGGGCGAAAGCATGTTTCAAGAGATAAACACCACGGCGCTCAAACGCCTCCTTCCTTCTCCTCTACAGTATTATCTCGTCTAAAACAAAACAGCTTACAACTCTTTTTTTCCTTTTTTTGCATCAACAGCTTACAAGTCTTATGCAGACCCTCGTACGCACACAAATACAGCGGCCACACACACCACTAGCTCACGCACGCACGCATGAACCGGGCACCACATTAGCCCTTTCGGTCTTCAGGCTTGCTGCCTGTTTTGAAATATATAAGGTAGATCTTGTCTACCTTTTATTTTCAAAAAAAAAACTAACTAACCCATCCATGCACTGACTCCATGCACGTAGAGCACGCCGGTCACTAACGTACGACCCAGCCAGCACTCCGCTGCTCGACTCCGGCCACGCGTACGACGCGGCTGCCTCCAACAGATCGCAACGGCCGCAGCTCCTCCACGCTACATACGCGGTGCCCAGCCCCGACCTGACCTAGACGGTGGACACGAACGCGAGCACAGACTCACGCGCCACCAGGACACTCACACACATACGTGTTACGGACTCAAAAAACACGCACGTCATAACGCGCGACACACATGCCATGACTGAACATGACGTGGTTTATTTACTTAACACGAACCATGTCATAGCATATGTTGTCATCAGTTCCATCTGGCGGTGTGCCGCCCTCTTGTTGGCAGACGGCAGGGCACCATTAATGCTAGACCTATAAAAATCTTTAAGTAAACCTTTATAGATGTAGCATTACTCGCGGGGCACATGTCTTCTCTCACCGCCTCCTCCTCTCCATGCAAGCTTGCACTGGTGCGTCAGGGGTGCACGCTTCTCACCGACGAGGACCATAACGTCAATGGTTTGGAAAATCAGCAACCACGATGGAAAGTGACGTGCCAAGTGCTCCTAACGTACGCCATCAATGACAGTGCCAACGTGTATCTCTCCGCGTACTCATGTACCACGGACAATTGGATCATGCCCACCAATTGCTGCCCGGGCAGCCCGGCGTCGCACCTCGCCAAACCTTGTCACCAGCAGCGGCATTCTGCACTGGCTTTACACCAACACGTCAAACTTCTTCACGCTCAACGTAAGCATGGTCACGGCACATGCTTCTTTGACAAAGATCCCGATCCAAGCCACTTTGCACCGTCGGAGATGGAAAGCTTTCATTTGTGAGCAGACGAGGCGATGGCGTGCTCAAGCTTTGGACCAAGCAAGGACAATATAACGACGGCCATGGGCGCGAGGATAACAAGGGCGATGAAATGGAGTGTGCTAGAGGCAAGATGAGGGCATGTTACGTCGAATAATTTCTAGAGAACATGTAGCGTGACATACATCATGACTATAGCTATAACTAGAAATCCATGATAAAACACAACTATAGCTAGAAATCCATGATGTAGGTCACCGACGACAACATACGTTCCAAGTGCTCTTGGCTTACACCGACTGCGACAAATGCGTGTATATTTGCACGTACTTCTTTGCCACGGACACTTGGAGCATGCCTGTCAAGTATACCTAGCCATCCGTCAGGCTGGGCCGGGCGTAACAAAGCCCAAAGAAGAAAACCTAGGCCCGGCCCGACCGTTAGGCCTAGATTTTAGGCCCAAGCCCGGCTCGTTAGTGAGAAAGCCCGTTGGACCTCAGGCCGAGGCTTTTTCTTAAAACGCAAATATGGCAAGCCCAGGCTCGGCCCCGTGTGTCATTCAGGCTCAAAACCTAGGCCTAGGCTGCTCGTGGGCAAGACCGGGCCAGGTCAGGCCGAGCATTTTCATGCCGGGTCATGCCGGGTTTCCCATGGCCAGGTATACGGTCAAGTGCCCTCACCAGGTTTGGGTCCTTCTCCGGCACAGTCGCCCACGACATCGTGCGCTGGATGTACCTGGACGCGACAAACTTCTACACTCTCAATGTAAGCATCACCACGGCACATGTCTCTCTGACCAAGACCCCGATCAAAGTCCACACCGGTTCGCAATGGCGGCAAGTGCCGTTTCCATGCATACACTAGTAGAAAAAGGCCCATTTGTCCCGGTTCATAAGGCCCATTTGTCCCGGTTCTCGAACCGGGACTAAAGGGTCGGGACTAAAGCCCAGTACCTTTAGTCCCGGTTCGCCTACGAACCGGGACAGATAGGGCTCCACGTGGCCGCTGCGGCGAGCCCAGGCAGGAGGGCCTTTAGTCCCGGTTGGTAACACCAACCGGGACCAAAGAGCATTCAAGCGTCAGCAGCTCAGGAGCTAGGGTTTTTTTTTTTTTAAGGGGGGGGGGGGTTAGGGGTTTTGTAGGGTTAATTTAGGGGTTTCATATATTGTGTTAGCTAGCTAATAGAGAGAAGTGTCCTCTCTTATCTCCGTGCTTGGTCGACGCTACGTACTATACGTATAGAGAGGACTCGACACGCTAGCTAGTAAGCAAATGAAGGAAACCATTAAGTACACAAGATCGTCATGAACATATACAGAGAGAAGTGATCAACCTCCTCCTTCTCCGAGAGATTGGTCGAATAACAAGTTTTCGTATATCTATCCGACGCTACTAGCTACATATATACAATATAAGATCTCTTACAATCCCTAACATCTGATGTCAAGTTTCACATGGTATTCTCCGGCTGGATTGATGACGTGGTCAAGAAAGAATCCCGCCAATTCCTCTTGAATTGCTTTTATGCGATCTTGTGGTAGGAGTTCATCCCGCAGCTGCCAAATCTAATTTGAAGAAGGGGGTTAATACATATATATGAATGAAACTCAACACAAATGATGGTAATAAAATAAAATTGTGAATATTATTGCTTACGCACTTCATATTGTTTTTCAGAGTAGCCCCGCTTAGAGGTCGTCGCGTTGTAGATGTACTCGCAAATGTAGTATCCATAAAAATTATTCCCGCCTTCCTGCCACAACCACTTTACGAGAAATAGAGGTCAATCAAACTGATAATCAAGCATTATAAATGGTATTGATGAAACCAGCTAGAATCAATGGGAGATGCGCGGAACTAGCTAGTAGTACTTACTTTCGGGTGTGTAAATCGCAGCTCCCCCGGCAGTTCCGGAGCTTCTGCGGTGAACACTTTCCAAACCCTGCGAGACAAAGAAAATAATTACTTGATATCAGAAAATGAACAAAGTTGCCGATATGGTGCGATAATGATCGATTGAACTTACTTCTGGAGCATTTCAGTCATGGCCGCATACTCCTTGGGATCTTTTCGTCTTGAGTCTAAGACGGTTACTAGTCCCTGCTCAAGCTTAATCTTTAGGAGAATAAAGTGGAAGCTGCCCACGCATGCATAACTCATCAATTACATGACTATAACCTCGAGTAATAAGGGAAACCGAATATGCAGAAGACAGTAACACTCACTTGAAGTTGTAAGGAAAGAGTATTTTATCTTTGTTTTGATTTTTAAGCAACGATTGTAGCAAGTTGGCCTCGGTTTCTTTCGGATTATATTCAATCGTCCATGCATCTATGAGATTTGTGTTAATGAACCCAATATCATAGATTTGTGCATTTCTGCATTCGACGATCTTCAATCTGCATAATATAGTGAGGATAATTATATATACATGCAATGAAAGACCTGAGCTATATATAGAGACTTAATTACAGAAGTATAGTACTTACAGACAGTAACAAGTGATGATTATTTTATCGAGGTCCTTTTGATTGAAAAACTGGAAGAACTCGTCAAATGGAACAGACAACAGATCAATTCCAACGAGGTCGTGCTCCTCTTTAACTCTCAGCGTCAAAATATCCTTCCCAGACTTGCAGGTGTCCATGTACCACTTATGGAATCTTCGCATCATCGTTGTTAGAGGAGGATCACCAGGTCTGACGAGAGGCTTCCCGTACTCGTATTTGTGTTCGTCCACCTCCATTGTATCAAAATGTGCATCGTCGGGCAGGTAATCACCAGGATTGGTACCGGGCAGCATCCCCGGCAGATTTGCGACGATATCGCTAGACACCTTGAGGGGGGGGGGCACGATTGGTTCGCCTGTTCGCCGAGCTGGGGAATTTTGTTCCCACTTCTTCGTTCTTGTAACCTTTTGTCAGTTGAAGTAGTTCCCGACCGGCGCGCTCCTCCCACTGCCTTTTTAAGAGCGCGGACATGGTTGTCATCCGGCGGAGGCGGTGGTGGTCGCTTCAGGTTCTCCAAAGTGCGCTTCAATTTCACCGGATCTATCTTCTCCTACGGAAGTGGATTTTTCTTTGCAAAAAAGTTCTTCACTTGGGCTTGACAGATCTCCATGTTTTCCTCCTCGGTCATCTTGTATGGTAACTTGTCTAGAGGCTTGAGAGATGGACCGAATATGTATTGCCTCCCGCCTCTGGCTGTACTGCTAGACGTCGGAGCAGCCGGAGCGGCTGCGGCTGTCTTCCTTCGTTGCTTACGAGGCGGAGAAGGAGGCGGAGTGCTACGACGCGCCGGAGCAGCCGGAGCGGCGGCGGCTGTCTTCCGTTGTTGCTGACGAGGCGGAGGAGGAGGCGGGCTGCTCGGACGCGCTGGCGCAGGCGGAGAAGGAGGCGGAGTGCCGCCACGCGCCGGAGCAGCTGGAGAAGGAGGCGGAGTGCTGCCACGCGCCGGAGCAGGCGGAGAAGGAGGCGGAGTGCCCTGATCACTCGCCAGAGGAGGAGGCGGAGGAGGAGGCGGAGTGCCCTGACTCGCCGGAGGAGGAGGCGGAGGCGTCCAGTTCGGAAGGTTGATGAGCTCCTTCCGCCATAGACATGGAGTCTTCAGAGCAAGACCCAGCTGAGTCTCCCCTTCACTGGTAGGGTGGTCAAGCTGGAGCTCCTCAAATCCCTCCGTTATTTCATCGACCATCACAACAGCATAGCCTTGTGGAATCGGAAGGCAGTGAAAAGTTGCGCCGGGTTGAGGAGGTGCAACAGAGCCGACAGCCGCCTTGACTTTGAGGTGCTGCCATTGCGTCATAAGGTGGCAATCTTGAGCCTCCGTGATAGCATCCACGGGGTAGCTGGGAGCCGTGAAGTCAGGCTGCTGAAGGACCTCGGTGGAAGCCACGCTGCTTCTCCGCTGAGATGGAGGGGTAGCTTCTGGGGTAGCTCCGGCAGGTCGCTGGCTCTGAAGTAGTAGTGCTTGTTCCTCTAGCGCTCGTACCCTTGCAGTCAGCGACTGCAGTTCGGTCTGCTCCACTTTCCTCCTCCTCTCCCGGGTTTTGTAACCGCCTGCGCTGGGAAACCCAACCTTCCACGCAACGGAGCCTGCTGTGCCTCGTGTTCGTCCTGGGTGCTCAGGATTCCCGAGGGCCTGTGTGAGCTCGTCGTTCTCTCTGTCGGGAACGAACGTCCCTTCCTGCGCTGCGGCGATATACTTCTGAAGCTTCTTGACGGGTATTTCAAGTTGCTCCTTCGTCCAACGGCACTTCCCTGTTTCAGGGTCCAAGGTTCCCCCAACCCCGAAGAACCAAGTCCTTGAACGGTCTGGCCAGTTCAATGTCTCTGGTTCGACCCCTTTATCAAGCAGGTCCTTCTCAGTCTTGTCCCACAACGGCCGGGCTTTGAGGTAGCCACCTGACCCCGTGCGATGGTGATACTCCTTCTTCGCAGCATTTTTCTTGTTTGTCGCTGACATCTTCTTACTCTTCTCCGATGTCTTGTGGGCCACAAATGCGGGCCAGTGATCTCTTAGCTTCTCAAATCGGCCGGTGAATTCTGGAGTCTTCCCTTTGTCGACAAACGTTGATTTCAACTCATTCTTCCACCTCCTGAATAGATCTGCCATCTTCTTAAGAGCATGAGCCTTGACCAATGGCTCTATAACTGGCTTATCCGGATCCTCCTCTGGCGGTAGGGTGAAATTTGCCTTCAGCGCGGTCCAAAGATCATCTTTCTGTCTATCGTTGACAAAAGACACTTGAGGGTCTTCGCTCTTAGGCTTATTCCATTGGTGGATGCTGATCGGGATCATGTCCCTAAAAAGAACCCCGCACTGAGCAGAAAATGCTTCCTTGGTCCGGCTGGGTTCAATCGGTTGGCCATCGCCCTTGATTGCTGTGATCGTGAACCTTTCATCCTGGCGCAACCTTTTCTTCGGGCCTCGTCTCGTTACCGAAGTTTGGCTCGATCCGGAGGGCTAGAAAAGAAGAAAGAAGGGAGTTAATATGTGTACATACCAAAACAATTAATGCATCAATTAGCTAGTCAGCACAGGCTTAATTAATATATATACCTCGCCGGACTTTGCAACAGCTCCTTCCTCCGTTCGCTCACCGGAGCCATCATAATCATGTCCTTCCACCTCCATTGTTCGATCACCGGAGCCTGCTTCACCCTCTCCTTCCAGACCATCGGTGTCGTTGAGAAACGATAAGATATCACCTCCGCCGAGGATTATGTCCCCCAACAACTGTTCTGCTTCGATGTCTCGGTGCTCCATAGTTTCTGCAAATATTACAACATGGCAATTAATATACAAACATGACAGATGGATATATTAGTGCAAACGTAGACCTAGCTAGCTCGACGCTTCTACGGTTTGGGGTGGCCTCGACAACGCTTCTAGGGTTTGGGGTGGCCTAGGCAACGCTTCTAGGGTTTGGGGTGGCCTCAACAACGCTTCTAGGGTTTGGGCCGGACCGCCTCTCTCATGAATGTCCGACGTCCGGACCGACAAGGGATTTAACAAAATGACGCCATTCTGGATGTGCAGAAAATGGTCCTCGACAACGCTCTTTTAACTTGGTAAATTTGGGTGGCCTCGACAACTCTTCTAGGGTTTGGGGTGGCCTCGACAACGCTTTTTCAGTCCCGGTTTGGGTGGACTCCAGAGTTGGTCGGGTGAAAGGGGGTTGATCGACGTCCCCCCTCATGTCTAAGTCAATGAGCAACATGAAAATTTCTAAGTGAATGAACAACTCAGAATTTTTTTACATGTACTCCTACAACATGAAAATTTCTAAGTGATTGCCAAACTGTTTGCTAAACTTTTATGCTTCATTTATATGAAGATCAATTGTCCAATATAACTATGTTCGCGATATGAGGCATTGGACATTATCTAGATCACATGCCTCAAAATCAAAGGAAAAACTCCTCTCACAACTATCCGCGGTGCCCAACAATATGAAATCATTCACAAATATTGATGTTGGACTCGACTAAATATGCACTCTATAGTCCAATCAAGTATATAAGTCCGCGGTGATCAAACACATACAAGTTACAAAAATTTCTATGCTCACAAAATATAAGCCCGAGGGGAATTGAAGTTATCGGGGTTATGTTTATACAACAAATGGACATCTCATCTCATTTCATCTCATCTGAAAAAACATAGCACATCTAAAAAAAAATACATACATACATACATGGAAAAAAGATTCTATGAAAAAAAAACATCATATATGAACATTTTCTATATCCATCCATCCATACATACATACATACATTGAAAAAAATGCTATGAACAAACACATCAGTAGTAATTATTTTTATAATGATTTGGCCTCAAAAAAATTCTTTTATTAGTATTTTCAAACTCTAGAATGACCCTGTTGCACTAGAACTATTTCAAATAATTCTTTTCAAATGCCACAAATTTTTTGAGAAGTCCTCTGATGCCTATAGATCATTTTTATGCAAAAACCCACTTTGGTCATTTGAAACTTTTGAGCACAACTTCCATTTTTCAATTTTGGTCCAATCTTGGCATTGAACTACAACCCTATTTTTTTCTTACTAAATTTTTTTGAAAAAATTACTCCAACTTCATGACAGTACCCACACTCCATTTCACCAAAAACCTTATGATCCATAGTTCAAATTTTTCAAATTCCGTTCAAATGAAATTTGAACAAGATTCAAATTCCTTGCTGAAAACCTATTCTAAACCACTCCAAAAATTCTGAAATTTTGCCATCACCTTTGTCTTGCATCAGTACCTCACCACAAAAAAATTCAGAAATTTCAAAAATGCCCAAAGCCATCTAGCATTTCATCAAACACCTTCTATGCACTGTTCATCATTGTAAAAAAATTCAGAAGGGGGGGGCTGCTGCTGCTCTTCAGTGTCCACTCCTTCTCCTCTCCTTCACGGCGTTGCTGCTGCTCTTCAATGCGTCGGGGCCGGCGGCGACCATGGAGCAGTGGCAGAGCAAGGCCGAGCTCGGGGGCACGCGAAAACAAGGAGTAGGGGACCATGGGAAAAGGGGGGGTGCTCACTGGGGGGCGGCGATGGCTGGAGGCCGGCGACGAGGACGGCGGGCTCGGGGCGGAACGCGGCGACGGGGACGAGGACGGCGGGCTCGGGGCGGCACGCGGTGACGGGGACGAGGACGGCGGGCTCGGGGAGGCGACGGGGACGGGGACCAGGACGGCGGGCTCGGGGAGGCGACGATGCGGTCCGGCAGCCTGGCGGCGTCGAGGTGTTCGTCGGCGCCGTCGGGGGAGAGAGCGCAGGATCGAAGAACTGAATGGAAATTTTCACAAGTGCTGCTTATATACACTAAGCATTGGTCCCGGTTCGTAGCACCAACCGGGACCAATGCCCCCTTTAGTCCCGCTTCGTGCCACCAACCGGGACCAAAGGTCTCTTTTCAATAGCCCAAAGGGCGGGAAACAGAGACCTTTGGTCCCGGTTGGTGACACCAAACCGGGACCAAAGGCCTTGTGCTGCCTGCGGCCAAAAGTTTAGTCCCATCTCGCTAGTTGAGAGGGGCGCGGAGTGGTTTATAAACCCCACTGCCGCTGCCCTCTCGAGCTCCTCTCAAATGCAGGCTTACGGGCCTAACCTGAGTCTCCAATGCCTGTGGGCCTACTGGGCCTTCCGCGGGCCTGAATCCTGGCCGTGGTTGGGTTTCTAGTCGTATTCAGGCCGTGGTGGCCCAGTAGGTGGCATATTTTTTTCTATTTTTTTCCAGTTTTTCTGTTTTGTTTTTTTGCTTTATTTTTTTCTTTTATTTTTTAATTCTTTTTTCTTTTAGGTAATAAATATTATAAACTTGCTGTTAGTGCCATTAGTTTTCCAATTTGAATAGTTTAAATTTGAATTCTTTGAAATTTGTGTGAATCACTAGTTGTGTGATTACTTTACTATAAAAATAGATTTTGGAGTGATTCTTTTCCTGCTATTTAATACTACTGTGTTTTATCTTATATTCAAAAACAGTTTTTGTTACTTTAGTTTCTAACAAAAATCTTTATTATAATTTCTTTTGTTATTAAAGTTTCTAACAAAAAAAGTTCTTCATGAAAATTCTTTTTGCTTTTAATGTTTTGAACAGAAAATACTTTGATAATTTTAGTTGCATAAATTTTAGTTGATTCCTTTTGCTATAGAGTTTCATTAAAGTTTTTTAGTTCTTCTTTTTCTATTAGAGTTTCATTAAAGTTTTCTAGTTCATTCTTTTAGTTTATTATTTTTTGCTATTAGAGTTTCCTAAAGTTGAGAGGGTTACGGCAAAAACTGGATGCACTTCGTGTACAAAATGGACAATCTCTTTCGAAGTATCAGGGTTTCGGACAAAAATTCATCTGTTCACAAGGGATTTCATTTTTTAAACTTATTTGAACTCCAGACTTTTTGTGTGTTCAAAAACCATTCAAACCACATCATCAATTTTCACCCTTTCTGACTTCATCTGTTATTTTTCATGCATTTACTGATTTTTTTGAGCTAAATGACCCTGAAATTGAAAAGCACTTCACATGAACTCTGAAGAGTGAAAATTGGCATCATATCATCATTTCACTCACATAGCATGTGCTAAAAGTTGAGAGGGTTACGGCAAAAAACTGGATGCACTTCGTACAAAATGGACAATCTCTTTCGAAGTATCAGGGTTTCGGACAAAAACTCATCTGTTCAAAGGGATTTCATTTTTTTAAACTTATTTGAACTCCAGACTTTTTGTGTGCTCAAGAACCATTCAAAGCCTTACAATCATCAATTTTCACCTTTCTGACTTCATCTGTCTTCACTTTTTTCTCGCTGTGTCCTTGCTTATTGCGCCGTATCATGGATATTCTTCTCTAACAGTGTGCTTGAGTGTGCCTCTGCATTGAGATATGTATATTAAGCATCTAAATTTCATCTTTCATAATCTTCAGACATGTCTGTCTTACCCTCCACTCCCACGTGTCTCTTTTCCCTGAAGAACTATGTGGCGCTTTGGCTCATCGTATAATGTATTCGTTTCCTTATCTTTTTCTTTTTCTCGGTTTGGTAGACATGTCCTTCACATAGAAACCTGCGCCACATCATTGGCTAGGACGAATGGTTCGTCTGTGTACCCAAGATTGTTCAATCCACTGTTGTCATTCGTAATGTGGCTCTACCTGTACCCCGCCTCCTGACAGATTGACCCATTTGCACTTAACAAAGGGACCTTAAAATCATGTCCGTAGTCAAGTTCCATATGTCCACTATGTAACCATAATATGTGTCCTTTCCCCTCTTGGTTTGCTGCTCAAAGCGGACACCACTGTTTTGGTTGGTGCTCTTTTGATCTTGGGCATTGTGTAAAATGTATTCCCATTTATCTCATACCCTTTGTAAGTCAATACAGTCGAAGATGGTCCCCTGGCCAACGAGTACAGCTCATCAAAAACAGGTGTTGTCACCCATGAACGTGTTTGCAACCAACTGCCGAAAGTCCTGATGTGTTCACATGTAATCCAGTCGTCACCTGCTCGTGGGTGTTTGGAGCGCAGAATATTCTTGTGTTCATCGACATACGGGTCACCAAGGTGAGTTCTGTAGAACTGTGTAGTGTGCTTGAGACCAAGAATGCCCGTCCCTCGCATATTATTGAGTCCCCTCCTAGCGTGCCTTTTCCAGTCAGTCTCCCCTCATCCGCGATTGAGGGAGACCAATCTTTAAGGTCAGGAATGAAGTCAACACAAAACCCAATGAACATCCTCTGTTTGATGGCCCATGGAGATGCTTCCTTCTGCCTAGCGCGGTTACGACATATTTCTTTAGGACTCCCATGAACCTCTCAAGGGGAACATTTGTGTAGAAATACGGGGCCCAGAACGACAATCTCGTCGACTAATGAACTAGGACGTGCGTCAGATATTGAAGAAGGATGGTGGGAACACCAGCTCGAAACTACAAGACATTGCGCCACATCACTCCTTAGCCTTGGTATGATTTCGGATCGATCACCTTCTGAGAGATTGCATTGAGGAATGCCATAGCTTCACAATGTTAGTCGAACGTTTTGGTAGAAGCCCCCTCAATGCAACCGGAAGCAGTTGCGTCATAATCACGTGGCAGTTCATGAGACTTTAGGTTCTGAAACTTTTCTCTGCCATATTTATTATTCCCTTATATTCGACGAGAAGCCAACGGGACCTTCATACTGAGTAGGCATTCAAAGAAGATTTCCTTCTCTTCTTTGGAGAGCGTAGCTGGCAGGACCTTCTACTGCTTTGGAGCATGTCGTCTTTTCGTGCCAACGTTGCAACGTTGCAGGTCCTCCCCGTTTCCGGTGTATCTTTGTCTTTCCATACACGCCCAAGAAGCCTAGCAGGTTCACCAAAGGTTCTTTGTCACGTGCATCACGTCGATTGAAGAGCGGACCTCTAGGTCTTTCCAGTAGGGTAGTCCCAAATATAGATTTCTTCTTCCACATGGGAGCGCGTCCCTCAGCGTCATTCGGAACAGATAGTCCGCCGGACCCTTTCCAAAGATTACGTGTAAATCATTGACCATAGCAAGTACGTGATCACCGGTACGCATGGTGGGCTTCTTCCGGTGATCTGGCCTCGCCTTTGAAATGCTTGCCTTTCTTTCGACATTGATGGTTGGTCGGAGAAATCGACGATGCCCCAGGTACACATTCTTCCTGCATTTGTCCAGGTATATACTTTCGTGTCAGCTACAGTGCGTGCATGCGTGGTACCCTTGTTTGTCTGTCCTGAAAGGTTACTGAGAGCGAGCCAATCATTGATGGTTACAAACAAGCAACGCATGTAGGTCAAATTCCTCCTGTCTGTGCTCATCCCACACACGTACACCGTTCCATTCCACAGCTGTAAAAGTTCTTCAACTAATGGCCTTAGGTACACATCAATGTCGTTGCCGGTTGCTTAGGGTCTTGATCTTCAGCTTCCCCCGTTGCAGCATCTCGTATTCAGGGGGCACATAGTTGTCATCGTCCTCTTCTCTCGCTGTCTTCCATCATAACCCCTATTTCTCCGTGCCTGGTCCAAACATTATAGTGTGGCATGAAACCCTTATAAAGCAGGTGGGTGTGAAGGATTTTCCGGTCAGAGTAAGACTTCGTATTCCACATAGGGCATGGACAACACATAAAACCTTCTCTTGTTTGCCTCAGCCACTTCGAGAAAATTATGCACGCCCTTAATGTACTCGAGGTGCGTCTTCACCGTACATCATGTACCATTACCGTAGGTTCATCTGCGTGCATTATATATAATTAAGTATGTCAAAAACCATTACAAAACATCATGAATAGATAAGTGATCAAATTATAGAAGTTCATCATCACATTAAAACCAAAGTACATACATAGTTCTCATTGAACAACATATAGCTCCCAGAGCATCTAATAATACCATACCATTATTGAAACTATGTAAAAACATTTCAATGCAACAACAAATGCGATCATAATCGCACCAAGGTAACATTGATCCAACGGCATAACGATCCCAAGCCTCGGTTATGAATGCATATTTTCTATACTTTCTAATCTTGAAGCGCATTGCATCTATCTTGTCTTGTGATCATCGACGACATCCGCACATGCAACTCCAATATACATCTTCTCCTCCTCATTTTTTTTAATTTTTCTTCAATGAATTGTTTTCTTTTTCAATCAATAATTTAACCTCTCGACATATGGTCGGTTGGAATTTCCGGTCACATCCCTCCTAGATAAAAAAAAATCTATGTCACATTGGTCGGCATAATTGTCATAAACAACAAATGAACCAAATAGTTATAAAAATAATATATACCACTCCGAATTATAGACAGGACGAGGGCCGACGGGGGCGGATACCAAAACCATCGCACTATATAATAATAAACATAATAAAATAAGAAAATTATACAAGTATCTATGTAAATCTACAAGTAAGAATTTTTTTCTTTTAAAAAGAAGATAAAGACAGAGGCTCATCACGGTTATGCCGGCGATGAGATCGGCGCGGCGATCGACGGCGGTGAGACGGGGACGGGACGTAACGGACCGCTAAATCTAGACAAATCTTTAGGAAAATGGAGCTTGAAGGTCGAGTTTGAAGGAGAAAAGCTTAAATATGTTGCTCGGGCATTTCATCGAACACCTCGATGTCGATAGGAGTGAGCTAGAGCACCACAAACCCCTCCCCTCGCCGGCCAGAAAAAACAGAGCAGTGTGGAGTGCTCTGCTCGCCGGCGATGGGGTATATATAGCCACCTCATTGGTCCTGGTTCGTGCGTAGAACCGGGACTAAAGGCCCCCCTTCTGTCCGGTTCAATCCACGAACCGGGACCAATGGATGTGGGCCAGGAGCGAGGCCCATTGGTCCCGGTTCGTGCCAGGAACCGGACAAATTGGTCCAGACGACCGAGACCATGCCCACGAGGCCCCCCGGCCCCCTGGGCGCATGAACCGGGACGTATGTCCTCCATGGGTCCCGTTCGTGACTGAACCGGAACTAATGGGCTGACTGGCCCGAACCAAAGCCCTGTTTTCACTAGTGATAGCCGGAGATGTAAATTTTTCATTTGTGAGTGTGCGAGATGATGGTATGCTAGAGTTTTGTGCCAGAGCAAGGACATATGGCGACGTCATAGGCACAAGGGTAGTGAAGAATGTGAAGGGTGGTTGCGCTATGACTTGATAAATCCTGGAAGCGATGGGAAAACAAACCTGGTCTTATTCGCAGAGACGAGAGGTGCCTTGCTTGTCGAGCTGGACGGTGCTTTCCTTCACCATTGCCCTCGAGAGTAAGAAAAGGCCTCGGTTCATGTCAAAGAGAATAGAATAGGTGCCAGAAGCCATCCATAATCTTCCCCATCTCTGCAGTACTAGTTGGTGCGTGGATTGTGTACAACATTGGGCTAGCAGGGTGTGCAAACATAACACACCTGTGTGTGGCGAGGTGGATTGGGTATTTGATCGTCACACGTTGATTAATTGGAAATTTCACTCGCTCCGCCCCGAATTACTTGTTGCTCAAATGGATGTACTAATATTAAGTTAGTGCTAGATGCATCCATAAACGACAAGTAATACGGACAGAGGGAGTACTACGTAACGTACATGTAGGTTTGATGATATATATGTATAAATGGCTGGCTCTATTTGGTTCAGAAGGAACAGAGAAAACATATGTATGTGGAGGAGCCGTTTTCATAGGTAACGTGTCTCGGCACCTCCAGTAGCGAACACACTATGCTTGGTGTTCTCAGATCCAACACGAGTACACGACCACCTCAAAGGGGTTAAGAAAGTGCAGTTGAAAATTCGCCGGTTTCTCTGTTCTTCATTGCTTTGTTTCTTTGGCATTGTCGAGTGAACATGACGTGTACTTTCTGGTTTGCCTGGTACACGCACTCGGCCAGGTGATGTCTTCTCCAAGTATTACACTCGGCAAACAAATTTAGTAAATTTTAAAAAAGTATTTACTCACGTGAGTTGTCGTCCCTAGCACCACCGTCCTCAGTAACGCCCCTGGACCTCCCAAACCTCCCTCGGTGGTGGAATTGGTGCCCCACCGACCAAGCACCGGAAGGAGGGGCTCAAGGAGGATCCCCAGAGGAGCGCCACGAGGGCTCTGGTGAGCGAGGGGATGGAGATCATCAATAGCATAAAAAAGAGTTGCCTAGGCAACATGATGGAGGCAGACACTCCATGAAGCATCAAGAGATGTTGTAGCCCCTGCTCGGCGTCAGACCCAATGGAGGCGAAGGTGGCCTTGTGGTCGTCGTCATAGTAGGGAGTGGAAGGAGTGGACCCGGTATCGGATACATGCCCTGCGCGTCGATGCGGATCCCTCCACCTTGTGGCCGGCTCGTCGGGGAGGCTGTCATGGCTGGGAGTGGCCGCCGTGGCTTGCGTGCGTGTGTGGCGAAGAAGGTAAGAGAGGTGTGTGGCACTACCTCTCAACCAATCAGAGGCAACCACCATATCACACATTTTCTATCAGCCAATCAGAAGGAAAAAACAGACTTTACCGAGTGTGTTACACTCAGCAAGCTCCTTTTACATGTTTGTCTTCTTTTTCCTCTTTCTTTCATTCTATATTTGATTTCTTTGCTTTATTTTTTCTTGCATACTACCTCTGTTCTGGTTTATAAGTGTTGAATCATAGATGGGCTTTAGGCCCATATGAACAATGATTTCTGGTTAATCTGAGGCCCATAGGATTGGCAGGTGGTGGGAATTTAGTACCACCTTTCTAGTGTTGAGGAGAGTTGAGACCCCTTTATAGGGCTCTCTACCACTTGCCATTGGGAGCTTGGGAAGAGGAGTGATAACCGCGCGCTCCCTCCTCTCCCACCCCCGCCTCGTCACGCCGTGCGCGCGCCGCGGGTTGCGGGAATGAGCCGAGCTTATTTTTGCCGATCATGAACGAATTAATTAATCTGGGATTAATTAACGAGTCGCTAACATGAGGGCTCTGGCCGTGGAGTGACCTAGTCATTTCACTCTCTCCCTCTCGCGTAACCCTAGCCGTCATCTACTGTTCCTCACTCTGAGCTGCTCCGGCGATCCCATCCCGACGACTAGCCCGGGCATAAAAACCGAAGACCGAAAACCGAACCCGAAGAGACCGAGACCGAACCCGAAAAGACCGAACAAGAAAGACCGAATAAAAAACAGTCAGTATAAATAAAAGACCGAATTGTTACGGTCAGTTTCGGTCCTGCTGTTTCTAAGACCGATGCCCGTAAAGACCGAATAAATAAAAGCCCATACATGCGAGTTTAGCAAAGGCCCATCCGACAGCCCAACTCACGAGCGAGAACACACACCCACTCACGCCCTAGGCCTCACCTCACGATTGGAACCAGCAGGCAGCAGCGCCTTCATTCCCGTTCCCCATTTTCTCTCCACAACAAACCCTAGCCGCCGGCCACCGCCGCCGCTGTGAGCCTGTGACCGATCCCCATCCCTGTGAGCCTGTGACACTACTGATGACCACCGCACCGAGGCGCCGCTCACCCTGACCGATGAATCCCAGCGCCCCTAGCCGCGCCCAGGACCGATGAGGCGGTGAGCCGGTGACGACCACGACCAGCGTCCAGGCCGTCAACCGCCGTGCCCCCGTCGTCGCGCCACGCCACCAACTCCGACCCTCCTGCGTCGCTCCTCAACCACGACGCCGACCCGACCATCGACCACCCTAGGTTGCAGTTCGTCACCACCTCGTCCTCTTCCACGCTGGTCGCCGGCTCGCCGCCTACTGTCCTCGTTCCGTGCTCCACCTCGCAGCTGAAGGTGAGCAAGCTATCTCATCTCTCATACTCATCAAACTCATTGTGGTGTTCATGTTCTGTGATGTCTAAATTTTGTTTAGATGTTCATGTGCTGTGATGTACAAAATTCTGTGATGTTTATGTTCTACGATGTCCAGATTTTGTGATGTCCATATTCTACGATGTCCAGGTTTTGTGTTGTACAAACTCATTTTGGAGTTTTTGTTGGTAGATGTCCAGATTTTGCTCATGTCATGTTGCGTGCTGCTGCAGGTGTTTGCTTGAATGTGCTGCTGTTGAAATAATTGTCTTTTGTTGGTTTGTATGTTGAAATAACGAGTAGCTTCTCTTTTTTTTGTAGATGTTTCTATAGCACAATCTGAAAGTCATGATAAGAGTTGAATGGAAAGATGAAGAAGATATGATTCTAGAGGCAGAGGCGGATGCAGAAGCAGCTGCGCAGAAGCAGGAGACGAATCAGTCTTACGTAGCATCATTGAAGATGAAGATGTGGTAGCAAAAGTGGCTGAAGGTGCCATCCAGAAGCTGCTCAAGATGAGAAGCCAAAAGGACGAAACAAATGGCGTCAAGATCAGAAATCTGGGAGCATTTCACCAAAGTTTTTGATTGACAGGGGGTTAGTGAAGGAAGGAAAATGCAAGTATTGTGACCGAGCAATTCAAGCTACTACATCACTCAATGGGACAACAGCAATGCGTAGGCACTTTGGTACATGCAAGCGCAATCCTAATAAGAAAATGGATCCAAATCAGACCACTTTGCAAGCAACTCCAGGAGATGGCATCAACCTTGAGATACGACGCGGAGGCAGTTAGGAAGGCATTTCTGTAATGGTCATAGAGGATGAGCTGCCTTTTGCATTTGGTGAGAATCTGGATTAGAAAGTTCATTTCAGTTGCTTGCCCCCGCTTTAGTCCACCATCAAGAAGACTTGTACCAGGGACACTGTCAAATCTATCTAGATGAGAAGTCCAAGTTAAAAAGTTTTTCAAAGAGAATTGGGGGAAGTGTGTGTGTAACCACTGATTGCTGGACTTCTCAGCAGCAAGATGGTTATATGGTAGTGACTGCACCACTTATTGATGAAGTTGGAAATATCATAAGAAGATATCAATTTTATTATGGGTGAGGGCCACAAGGGAAGGATCTTGGGAAGAACTTGCAGAGATGTTTGATGGATGGGGTTTAGAGAGAGTCTGACTGTCACAGTGGATAATGCAAGCAATATGATGGCTGCATTGTTCACTTGAGGAAGTGCATGTTGAGGCAAAAACTAGCATAGCTGCTGGAAATTTTTGCATATGAGATTGTGCGGCACATATTGTCAACCTTATTGTACAAGATGGCCTAAAGAAGTTGAACTATACAATCAAACGTGTCCGAGCTGCTGTGCGATACATCAAGAATGGGACTTCTCGGTTGGTAAATTCAAGGGTTAGCATTGGAAGAAAAAGTTAAGAGCAGGCTTTCTTGAAACCTAGATGTATGCACTCGGTGGAACTCACTTACATAATGTTGAAGGCTGCCATCATCTACGCGAAGGTGTTACAAGGTATTGCGAAGATGACCCATTGTATGCGTTGGACTTGTCTGAAGAAAAAGGAGGATTTGGGTATCCAGATGAGATGGATTGGGAAAATGCTAGGAAATGGCTCCTTTCTTGTCTTCATTTATAATCTTACCGTTCGGTGTCATCCTCACTTCATGTCACTTCCAACAACTTTCTTTTCGGTTGGCAATGTACACATCTTGGTTCAAAATTGATGAGCATTACAGATCCTTTGCAAAAATCTATGGCTGAGAGAATGAAAGAAAAGTTTGACAAATATTGGGGGTCTTGGCATGAGAATGAAAAGTGAAGGATAAGGGTCCTATTGTGAATGAAGAGGGAAAGGGAAGAAGAAGGAGAAGGAGGAGAAGGAAAATCTCAACTTGCTCATTTTTTATTGCTGCAGCTCTGATCCAAGGTATAAGCTATCTGATTTCACTAGGCTACACTACTTTGGAAATATTGGTGCTGAGTGTGGAGAGAAGGTGTGGTATGCTGTTAACAAATGTGTTCGCGAGTTGTTTGAAGAATACCGAGTAGATTAACTACACCGACCAACACCACCAGCCAATAGCCAGTACCAATAGAAGGAGAGGAGCAAGTATGATGAAGGAACTATTGCAAGCAGGTTGAGGCAAAATAATAGTGGAGGAAGGCCAAGTAGTAAATCTGAGCTTGAAAATACCTTGCCGAAGACTTTGAAGACCCTGACAAAAAAATTGACATCTTAGGATGGTGGAAAGAGAATTGATCTAGGTTTCCAATCTTGGCAAATATGGCACGTGATATTCTTGTTTATCCCCATTCAAACGGTGGCTTCTGAGTCTGCCTTCAGCACAAGTGGAACGCATACTTGATGACTTTAGGACATCTCTAACTCCTCGTTTTATGGTACAGCTTAGTTTGTACGCAGGACTGGTTGAGAAGGTCAACTGATCCCGTCGACATCAAGGAGAACTTGGAAGAATTAGAAGTGCTAGAAAAAGGTAAAGCAATCAGCCCAACTTCTCCATACATTTGTTTTTTATGTAGAGATTTAATATGCATGACATCACATCAGTACCAAACTAGACCTATCAGCAGATCTCTAACTCCGCACATAGCATTTGTCACTTTCAGTCTATCACCATAGCTAGCAAATTATGAAATTTATTGAATACTTGACTTGTTGGCAGAGTTGATTGAAGAATTTGGTGACAAGGTGAAGGGAAAGCGTAAGGGTGTTGTTGCTTCTTCCATGGCCAAGTCAAACAAGTGTCCACAGTCGACCCACAAGTGACGTCCACGTCTACTCATGGCTGACTAAAATCATGTGGAATGTAGCTGTTTTTAGTTTTCATCTTGTACTTGTATTTGTGACTTAGAACTGACGAACTAAGAGTGAGAGTGTGAGACCTTAATGTTTGTTGTTTGCTTGCCGAATTGAAATCATGTACTGGACTTCTGGTTTTGCTTCATGTCAAGTGCTATGTTGTCAAGTAACGAAGAGGTGATGTGTTTTGCGTTGTCGATTCCATGGGCTGATGTTACTTGATCTTCTTACTTTTGCTGTCAATATAAATGAGTTTGCATGCATGAATCTTGTTGCTGTGACGTGGTGATTATATTAATGCTGATTTTCTATTTAAGTTTTCATGTGAATCTTGCTGCTGTGAAGTGGTGATTATATTACTGCTGATTTTCTATTTAAGATTTTCATGTGGTGTACTATATTCCATCCATTTCACACAAGTGTTACTTGTTTGAATTTTTCTTATTAACTTACACAGGCGCTCTATACAAACATGTGTTGTCTGCTGTACAACACACTTTGTATACAACTATACCTCTGTACTCTATGTGTTTGCATACAACTGTTACTGGAAGTAATATAAATCTAAGTATAGCAATTAATTTGGTTCTGTTTGGTCGGGACCGAAGACCGAATAGTAAAGACCGAAGACCGAATAATAAAGAACCGAAAAGACGAAATTATTTCGGTCATTAATTATGGAATACCGAACTTTTTGAAAGACCGAAAAGACCGACCGAACAACCGAAAAGACCGAACGCCCGGGGCTACCGACACCGCGTGCACGGTTGGTCGGAGAGCAGGTGCCTCCGGAACCCTGCCGGTTCGAGATCCTGCCCGGGAGAACGCAATAAGTTTTGGGGAGCTTCTCGATGCGACTGCTCCCGATCCGTCCCCAGCCTCGTCCGCCTCTGCTCCACTACTTTCCCTGCATCGCACCCATGGTCGACGACGCTACGCCAGCCAAGAAGAGGTCACGGACGACGCCGAGGCTGTGCTGCCTCCCGCCGCGTTGGCCTGGCCAACCGGAGGGTATGATTTGTCCTCCCTCGTTTACTCATACTTGTGCTAGCCCGTATATGTGCTGTCTTGTAGAGATTCGCTTCTATGTCTGTATGTGTGCTAGTATGCTTTGTATCGCTATGAGATGCATACGTTTATGCCATGCTTACTGGTTACTCGTGGATTAGTCTAATCGGAACAGTGCTAATATTTCAACAATAAGTCCATTCTATTTTGTGCGCCAAATTTTGACTAGAGATTTAACTCCAAAGTTTAATGCATGTCACCAAAAATTATATCGTTGGATTCGTATTTGAACATAGTTTTCCAATTATATTATTTTTTTATGCACTGCATTACATTTTTTAGTTAAATTTAAGTCAAAATTTGAACACAAATACAAAGGGGACTAATAACCAGGACGGAGTTAGTAAGGGCTAACATAGGACTCATTTTAACAAACCACAACATGGACTCAACAGTCCCTGTTGAACAATGCAACAAGAAACCATATTCCCCTTTCTGAAGTATTCCCATATGTAGTTTGTTCTTCATAAAAAAGAGAGAGCCTCTCAAAGAAACCTAAAACAGAGTCTCCCCCCCTAAACCTGCAAATCCTGGCTCCACCCCTTGTAAAACGGAGTCGCAGACACACTGATGGACGCACATATCATATTTTCACAGCACATGGATTCATTCTTGAATCAAACAGAAAGAATATATCGGCCAGTTAACTTACTCAATAACCTCAAATCAATCAGCTACTACAAACAGAAAAGACAATCATCAGGGCAGGAAGCAGAGGGTTCTCTCCTGCTCTCCAATCCACACAGCGCATGCTCTGCCACTCTCCTACTGACTGTACATGTTGCTAATACCAGGGCCAGCCGCGCCGCGTCGCCAGCGCCGCTCGTGGCCAAGTCGGCCCACAGAGTTAGCTTAGCTCGTTATGTAGCAGTATCCACATCAACATCAGGCCACGATGGCCGTTGACAGACATGACAGAGTTCACCCGTAGCTCAGCCTGTTACTGTTATCCGATGAGGACTTGGACTGTGTCTGCCGTCTTGCCACCCCAATCTCGCACGCGTTCACCCTCGACGCGAACCTCAGGAGACAGAGCGTCTCCCCCGGCGAGGACGCCTCTGGAGACGTTGACGAACATGAGCGTCTTCGAGTCCCGCCGAGCAAGGCTGCAACAACGCCAAGTCAATGTAAGATGTTGTTCGAGTGTGCAGGTTTATAATGGTGGTTACTTCTGAAGACGTCACTCACCTGCAAGAGGTTACGTGAGCTTGGTTCCTGAAGGGCACATGGTCATCGTTCTTCGCAATCGCAAAGATAACATCGCTGATAGCTGAACTGCTTCTGTTGATTGCCGAAACATCAACAAACACGTCAGTTTAAATCCGTGGCATCATTTCACCAAATCCCAACAACATAGTTAAGGTTTCATGCGGAACTGCTCACCTGAGTTTCCTTCAAGACTACCCTGTTTGCGCCACTTTTTAGTAAGCGTTTCACTCCCGGCCAAATCAATCAAGTTCAGCACACAAACCTTGCACTTGTTGGCCGTGGCTCTGCAAACCAGATCAAAAGCACTAATTAGTTTTCAATATCCGTGTTCACTTAGTAACAAAACCTGTGCAAAGAAATACCATACTCCTAGAAGAATGTCAGTAGCTGTTGGCATAATGATTTTGTAAAGTTTCAGATAGTGTTTGTTAAACTCAAAGCTGAGAGAGTGAACGTACCTCATTTGTCCAATATCTTTAGTGGTGAGACAAAATGACTCCTGGAGATTCTCATTCATTTTGGGTCTTCCCTACAGACCTGTTTAAAATGTGTTGCATCAAATCAGATTCAGAAACATCTTATTCAGCACAAGTTTTCTTTGTTCGGCAACCAACTGTATACCTGCTATGAGATGCTTCTCTAGAAGAGACGTCACATCAGCAGTGCTAGACACATTATATAGTTGTAAGATCGGAGACTGTTGTGTTTCCCTGGGAATCATGCTTTATTGTGTATTGTTTACCGCCAGGCATATCACTACTGGAGCGCGCCTTGTGCTAACAATTCACGAATTGTCCATTGTAATTTTCAACATTGATGCTGTGTGGAAATGTCTTAGTAGCAACATGATAATATAATATTGCAGGAGACTAGATTGCAATGTAATGCAAGGACTAACCTGCATACAAACTTCATCCTTGAGATTCTAGAGACTGACTGGTCTTGAAAATTTGCTCCAAAGATCGGTATGATACCTTTCTGCTGTCACGGCCTGGCTTACCCATCTTGTATAAGTTTTACCTGACCCTGTTACCCATATGCAAATATGCATACCTGTACCACGCAAAGGTAAATTAAGCATAACAGCTATCAATATTAACTGCAACGAAAATAAATACTAATTACTGCAGAGGCATGCAAACATAAATAGGTCTTATGCATCATAATAACGCTTGAGCCTCCAGGACTACAGTGACAGAGAAGTGATTAAAATTGTGCGTGATTAGTTAACTATTTTTTCACATACCACAAAAGCACAAGAATAAACATTTGTAAAAGAATGTGCATATCAAAGTTGCGTTTTGTATGTGTGGCGTGGTGGAAAAAACACAGATACCATGGGAATATGACAGATACTAAAAACTAACTGTTCTAGCAGACGCTGCTACGGCCTAGTTACTACAAAAATGTAGACACTTCCAGTTGCAACCAGACAATAGGGACAGCACTTAATTTTGTTATTGAAAGATTATTACCTGTATATCCGTCAAGCGCACTTTTGGACTAGCTGGAGCATTTCCAACAACATCATCTTGTGAAGCGCTGTGATCGAAAACCGTGTGCATATGAAAGAACATTTCTGACCGTACAAATGCAAACCAAAGGCATATGTCTCGTTAGATTTGAACACGAAACTATCGAGTATAATAGCATAAAGTGTGAGTAGCATAATTCACCTTGATTCATTAAATCATGCCAACGCCCAGCATTTTCCTATTCCACGGATGATGGATAAGAAAAATGGCTTCTTCCCTGACCATTAGAATCGGCGTCCGACCGAAAGGTCGAACCTACAAAATACTCTGATATTGCCTTTTAGTTCCTGCAAAAAAGAACAAATAATCAACCAAAGAGAAACCTACATAATATTGCAATACTTTGCTTATAATTTGTTTTACAACAGATCAAGTCCATCCCCTGCCACTGTTTTGTAACTATACCAAGATGGTATGGTGCAGCTTCTTTCGTAGCTTGTCAGCTTCAATGATTTGAAACTCTGCATATGCCTATACGCTCTCCGATCTTTGATTGTCTCTTTCTGTGTTTCATATCCTGTCATCGCTCAATTGCAGTCACATCAGCATGCTGCATAAGCAAATAATATATAATCTTCAAAAAGGATGTTATATATTGCAAAAAACATATCTACAAATATGCTTTCGAACCTTCAGCTTCTCAGTTGCAACGGCAACGCTCTTCTGCATGTTTCAATTTGCTCTGCTGTGAACTGCATGTTTCCTGAGGAAAACATATTGGTAGCCTTTCGCAAAAAAAGAAGCATAATGTCTAGCCAACTAACACATTTACACAATGGAACTGAAAGCACAAACCTCAAGTGCGCGCCTTTATTCTCAACAATGTCAGAGTCTTTCGAAGACTTTCTACCTGTTCGCTGTAAGTGGCCAGTTCACGTTCAAGGTATTCAGTTGAGCAACAGACTGATCACGGTCTCCTCTAACTTGATGTAATCAGCTCTGAGGCATCTATACTTCTTTTCTAAGTTTCTTCTTCACTCTAATCGCTTCTTTCTGGGAGACTGAAAGAGTATAAGTATGATTGTGCAAACTATAAGTGAAAGAAGAGTTTGACTGAAAATACTAAGCCGAGGAAACTGAAAACTACAATTTACACGCACAAACAAAACTCACCCTAGAAGAATCCAACTGGTTCTTCATTGAGTTGTTAAGATCTTTTTAGATTATCATGGCTTCCATCATTGCACTCTTTCTCCTTTGCATCTTCGAGATGATTTCTCCATTCTTGATGTATCAGCTTGAGATTACTGTTTTTGTATTGCTGCAGCTGGAGTTGTATTCCTGGAGTCTTTATTGTATCTTGGACATTTTTTAGCTCGTCACACAATTTTGCAGTCAGCAAAAGGATTTACGGATACGAACTCATGTAAAGACACTCATGATTTGAGCTTTACCTGCTCACATGAACCGTTTTGCCTCATGAGTGACCCTTTCAAGATCAACAGTCGTACATCCCGTGAACCTCGGCCGATTCCCTTTCTTCTCTTCCTTCTCATAGACTCAACGCAGCTGCCAGTTGGGAAATGATGAGATTGGTTGTGCTTCAAGTCTGCATCACATCAGATACATAATAGTGTCGTGGGAGTTCTCACCAGCCTGGCGGCCTTCTCCTTGTTACAGCTTCCTCCTCTCAGTGATCACACCGTGTTGCTCCATTTCCAAGTTTTTGAACAGCTTTTAATTCTTCACAGGCACACTGAGCTAGCCTCTGCAAAGCAATCCAACAAAAAATCAAAATTCTATGAAACGGCATTACTTTATAGTTATTGCATTTTATGAACGACGTTATTGATGTTGAAACACCAGCAAATTATAACACTGGTGATCAGAACCGTAAGAAACTCACTAAAAAATAGCTCGTCCGAAAGACCGCAAACAGAAGACACCAAACAGATAGAGAGCATGCTATAGTGCAGGACTGACAGGTCACCGGTTCGGACCACCAGACGATAAATTGATGTAGAAGAGTACGCCCCAAAGTGCATAATAAATGAGTCACTTGTACCCCTCGACAGGATCAAACAGTCACGGAAGAGTTATGAGTCATGATAGATTAGAATCCTCACCAACTCTGCGTGAACGAAGCATTGTTGAATCTATCTGCCCCGAACGCTTCGCCTGCCTTCGGCAATGCCTGTTCTCTCGGCGAGCCGTTTTCGTCCACCAGCCACCCGCGATGCAGGCCCTCATTAGCCGCTTTGATGTACCTCGCTGCATCTTGTCACGTCGCTCCCCTGACAAATCCGACGGGGTTCAGGAACCCCGCTCGAACGAATCTGCAACGAAATCGACCCCCCGGAGCAGAAACCCGAAAGAAGGACCCCTTGTAGTGTTTCTTGGACGTGCCTGTCATCTTCTCGTTTGAGGCAGCGCGGTCCCATCGAATCCCTCCCGCTGAACTCGAAGGCGGTGGGCCCTCGGAGCGGCCCTCGCAGGGCGGGCCTCGGCGTTTGGCGCCGCCGCAGTTGTTGATGAGACGCAGCACGTTGCGGCGCGCGCGCGCGGGCGTTAACCCCCCCCTCCCCCTCCGCCAGTTTCCCAGGTTCTCCTCTTCTGCGACGCCACCATGCACCAAAGAAATCATCGGAACAAATCGAAGAAATTCGCGAGGATAGAAAGGGGGGGAAGAAGTAAAGAGGGATCACCTGGATGGGCTGCGCGTCGCGTGGAGGGAGGACGCACATGGGATTGATTATTAAGCTGGATTAGGGTTATATACTATGGAGAGGAGCGCATCTCGCCAGTCGATGGACTGGATGGAGGTGGAGGTGGCGTGGGGAGGAGGGGAGCTTTATCGGGACTGCGAGCGAGGGGCACGGGTGGAGTGGACTCCAACGCAGCGGAATCCCTTTCGCCTCTCGACTCCCGTGGCTTAGAAGCGCCCGAGACAGACAGAGCACGCCGCGCCGCCGGACGGGAAGGAGCTCGGCCTACCGCTCGCGAGCCCCACAAAGGAGGTATTTGGAAAATTTCTCCCGGATCGAGAGAAGACCCCTAGAGGCCGGAGGGGAAGGAGGAGGAAAGAAGGGGGGCGGGCGGGCCGGATGAGCGGAGTACATTTTCAAAGGTTTTCGAACGTTTTGGCATGGCACGGGGCAAGGCGGGCTCGGGGGCGTGCCGTTGCAGGTCCACGCCGGGCCCACGGTATTTACGGGGTGCCTGGCCGTGCGGGGTGGCGCAGCGCCGCGCCTCGCGGATTTGGGCAGTGGCGCGGCTTGGTCGCTTTGGTCGCCAAAAGTTTAGTCCCATCTCGCTAGTTGAGAGGGGCGCGGAGTGGTTTATAAACCCCACTGCCGCTGCCCTCTCGAGCTCCTCTCAAATGCAGGCTTACGGGCCTAACCTGAGTCTCCAATGCCTGTGGGCCTACTGGGCCTTCCGCGGGCCTGAATCCTGGCCCGTGGTTGGGTTTCTAGTCGTATTCAGGCCGTGGTGGCCCAGTAGGTGGCATATTTTTTCTATTTTTTTCCAGTTTTTCTGTTTTGTTTTTTGCTTTATTTATTTTCTTTTATTTTTTAATTCTTTTTTCTTTTAGGTAATAAATATTATAAACTTGCTGTTAGTGCCATTAGTTTTCCAATTTGAATAGTTTAAATTTGAATTCTTTGAAATTTGTGTGAATCACTAGTTTGTGATTAACTTTACTATAAAAATAGATTTTGGAGTGATTCTTTTTCCTGCTATTTAATACTACTGTGTTTTATCATTATATTCAAAAACAGTTTTTGTTACTTTAGTTTCTAACAAAAAAAATCTTTATTATAATTTCTTTTGTTATTAAAGTTTCTAACAAAAAAAGTTCTTCATGAAAATTCTTTTTGCTTTTAATGTTTTGAACAGAAAATACTTTGATAATTTTAGTTGCATAAATTTTAGTTGATTCCTTTTGCTATAGAGTTTCATTAAAGTTTTTTAGTTCTTCTTTTTCTATTAGAGTTTCATTAAAGTTTTCTAGTTCATTCTTTTAGTTTATTATTTTTTGCTATTAGAGTTTCCTAAAGTTGAGAGGGTTACGGCAAAAACTGGATGCACTTCGTGTACAAAATGGACAATCTCTTTCGAAGTATCAGGGTTTCGGACAAAAATTCATCTGTTCACAAGGATTTCATTTTTTAAACTTATTTGAACTCCAGACTTTTTGTGTGTTCAAAATACCATTCAAACCACATCATCAATTTTCACCCTTTCTGACTTCATCTGTTATTTTTCATGCATTTACTGATTTTTTTGAGCTAAATGACCCTGAAATTGAAAAGCACTTCACATGAACTCTGAAGAGTGAAAATTGGCATCATATCATCATTTCACTCACATAGCATGTGCTAAAAGTTGAGAGGGTTACGGCAAAAAACTGGATGCACTTCGTACAAAATGGACAATCTCTTTCGAAGTATCAGGGTTTCGGACAAAAACTCATCTGTTCAAAGGGATTTCATTTTTTTTAAACTTATTTGAACTCCAGACTTTTTGTGTGCTCAATGAACCATTCAAAGCCTACATCATCAATTTTCAACCCTTTCTGACTTCATCTGTCTTCACTTTTTTCTCGCTTGTGTCCTTTGCTTATTGCGCCGTATCATGGATATTCTTCTCCTTAACAGGTGCTTGAGTGTGCCTTTGAATGGAGATATTACTCATTGATAAATTTCATAATCTTTTCATAATCTTCAGACATGTCTGTCTTACCCTCCACTCCCACGTGTCTCTTTTCCCTGAAGAACTATGTGGCGCTTTGGCTCATCGTATAATGTATTCGCTTCCTTATCTTTTTCTTTTTCTCGGTTTGGTAGACATGTCCTTCACATAGAAACCTGCGCCCAACTCATTGGCTAGGACGAATGGTTCGTCTGTGTACCCAAGATTGTTCAATCCACTGTTGTCATTCGTAATGTGGCTCTACCTGTACCCCGCCTCCTGACAGATTGACCCATTTGCACTTAACAAAGGGACCTTAAAATCATGTCCGTAGTCAAGTTCCATATGTCCACTATGTAACCATAATATGTGTCCTTTCCCCTCTTGGTTGCTGCTCAAAGCGGACACCACTGTTTTGGTTGGTGCTCTTTTGATCTTGGGCGATTGTGTAAAATGTATTCCCATTTATCTCATACCCTTGTAAGTCAATACAGTCGAAGATGGTCCCTCTGGCCAACGAGTACAGCTCATCAAAACAGGTGTTGTCACCCATGAACGTGTTTGCAACCAACTGCCGAAAGTCCTGATGTGTTCACATGTAATCCAGTCGTCACCTGCTCGTGGTGTTTGGAGCGCAGAATATTCTTGTGTTCATCGACATACGGGTCACCAAGGTGAGTTCTGTAGAACTGTGTAGTGTGCTTGAGACCAAGAATGCCCGTCCCTGCATATTATTGAGTCCCCTCCTAGCGGCCTTTTCCAGTCAGTCTCCCTCATCCGCGATTGAGGGAGACCAATCTTTAAGGTCAGGAATGAAGTCAACACAAAACCCAATGACATCCTCTGTTTGATGGCCCATGGAGATGCTTCCTTCTGCCTAGCGCGGTTACGACATATTTCTTTAGGACTCCCATGAACCTCTCAAGGGGGAACATTTGTGTAGAAATACGGGGCCCAGAACGACAATCTCGTCGACTAGATGAACTAGGACGTGCGTCATGATATTGAAGAAGGATGGTGGGAACACCAGCTCGAAACTGACAAGACATTGCGCCACATCACTCCTTAGCCTTGGTATGATTTCTGGATCGATCACCTTCTGAGAGATTGCATTGAGGAATGCACATAGCTTCACAATGGCTAGTCGAACGTTTTCCGGTAGAAGCCCCCTCAATGCAACCGGAAGCAGTTGCGTCATAATCACGTGGCAGTCATGAGACTTTAGGTTCTGAAACTTTTTCTCTGCCATATTTATTATTCCCTTTATATTCGACGAGAAGCCAGACGGGACCTTCATACTGAGTAGGCATTCAAAGAAGATTTCCTTCTCTTCTTTGGTAAGAGCGTAGCTGGCAGGACCTTCATACTGCTTTGGAGGCATGTCGTCTTTTTCGTGCCAACGTTGCAGGTCCTCCCGTGCTTCCGGTGTATCTTTTGTCTTTCCATACACGCCCAAGAAGCCTAGCAGGTTCACGCAAAGGTTCTTTGTCACGTGCATCACGTCGATTGAAGAGCGGACCTCTAGGTCTTTCCAGTAGGGTAGGTCCCAAAATATAGATTTCTTCTTCCACATGGGAGCGCGTCCCTCAGCGTCATTCGGAACAGATAGTCCGCCGGGACCCTTTCCAAAGATTACGTGTAAATCATTGACCATAGCAAGTACGTGATCACCGGTACGCATGGTGGGCTTCTTCCGGTGATCTGCCTCGCCTTTGAAATGCTTGCCTTTCTTTCGACATTGATGGTTGGTCGGAAGAAATCGACGATGCCCCAGGTACACATTCTTCCTGCATTTGTCCAGGTATATACTTTCGGTGTCAGCTAAACAGTGCGTGCATGCGTGGTATCCCTTGTTTGTCTGTCCTGAAAGGTTACTGAGAGCGAGCCAATCATTGATGGTTACAAACAGCAACGCATGTAGGTCAAATTCCTCCTGTCTGTGCTCATCCCACACACGTACACCGTTTCCATTCCACAGCTGTAAAAGTTCTTCAACTAATGGCCTTAGGTACACATCAATGTCGTTGCCGGGTTGCTTAGGGCCTCTTGATCTTCAGCTTCCCCCGTTGCAGCATCATCGTATTCAGGGGGCACATAGTTGTCATCGTCCTCTTCTTCTTCGCTGTCTTCCATCATAACCCCTATTTCTCCGTGCCTGGTCCAAACATTATAGTGTGGCATGAAACCCTTATAAAGCAGGTGGGTGTGAAGGATTTTCCGGTCAGAGTAAGACTTCGTATTCCCACATATAGGGCATGGACAACACATAAAACCATTCTGCTTGTTTGCCTCAGCCACTTCGAGAAAATTATGCACGCCCTTAATGTACTCGGAGGTGCGTCTGTCACCGTACATCCATTACCGGTTCATCTGCGTGCATTATATATAATTAAGTATGTCAAAAACCATTACAAAACATCATGAATAGATAAGTGATCAAATTAATAGAAGTTCATCATCACATTAAAACCAAAGTACATACATAGTTCTCATTGAACAACATATAGCTCTCCAGAGCATCTAATTAAACCATACATTATTGAAACTATGTAAAACATTTCAATGCAACAACAAATGCGATCATAATCGCAACCAAGGTAACAATTGATCCAACGGCATAACGATACCAAGCCTCGGTATGAATGGCATATTTTCTATACTTTCTAATCTTGAAGCGCATTGCATCTATCTTGATCTTGTGATCATCGACGACATCCGCAACATGCAACTCCAATATCATCTTCTCCTCCTCAATTTTTTTTAATTTTTCCTTCAAGTAATTGTTTTCTTTTTCAACTAAATTTAACCTCTCGACAATAGGGTCGGTTGGAATTTCCGGTTCACATACCTCCTAGATAAAAAAAAATCTATGTCACATTGGTCGGCATAATTGTCATAAACAACAAATGAACCAAATAGTTATAAAATATAATATATACCACATCCGAATTATAGACAGGACGAGGGCCGACGGGGGCGGATACCAAAACCATCGCACTATATAATAATAAACAATAATAAAAGTAAGAAAATTATACAAGTATCTATGTAAATCATACAAGTAAGAATTTTTTTCTTTTAAAAAGAAGATAAGAACAAGAGGCTCATCACGGTTATGCCGGCGATGAGATCGGCGCGGGCGATCGACGGCGGTGAAGACGGGGACGGGACGTGACGGACCGCTAAATCTAGACAAATCTTTAGGAAAATGGAGCTTGAAGGTCGAGTTTGAAGAGGAGAAAGCTTAAATAGTGTTGCTCGGGCATTTCATCGAACACCTCATGTGCATAGGAGGTGAGCTAGAGCACCACAAACCCCTCCCCTCGCCGGCCAGAAAAAACAGAGCAGTGTGGAGTGCTCTGCTCGCCGGCGATGGGGTATATATAGCCACCTCATTGGTCCTGGTTCGTGCGTAGAACCGGGACTAAAGGCCCCCCTTCTGTCCCGGTTCAATCCACGAACCGGGACCAATGGATGTGGGCCAGGAGCGAGGCCCATTGGTCCCGGTTCGTGCCAGGAACCGGGACAAATTGGTCCAGACGAACCGAGACCAATGCCCACGAGGCCCCGGCCGGCCCCCTGGGCGCATGAACCGGGACGTATGTCCTCCATGGGTCCCGGTTCGTGACTGAACCGGGACTAATGGGCTGGACTGGCCCGAACCAAAGCCCTGTTTTCTACTAGTGATAGCCGGAGATGTAAATTTTTCATTTGTGAGTGTGCGAGATGATGGTATGCTAGAGTTTTGTGCCAAGCAAGGACAATATGGCGACGTCATAGGCACAAGGGTAGTGAAGAATGTGAAGGGTGGTTGCGCTATGACTTGATAAATCCTGGAAGCGATGGGAAAACAAACCTGGTCTTATTCGCAGAGACGAGAGGTGCCTTGCTTGTCGAGCTGGACGGTGCTTCCTTCACCATTGACCTCGAGAGTAAGGAAAAGGCCTCGGTTCATGTCAAAGAGAATAGAATAGGTGCCAGAGCCATCCATAATCTTCCCCATCTCTGCAGTACTAGTTGGTGCGCTGGATGTGTACAACATTGGGCTAGCAGGGTGTGCAAACATAACACACCTGTGTTGTGCGAGGTGGATTGGGTATTTGATCGTCACACGTTGATTAATTGGAAATTTCACTCGCTCCGCCCCGAATTACTTGTTGCTCAAATGGATGTATCTAATATTAAGTTAGTGCTAGATGCATCCATTTAAACGACAAGTAATACGGGACAGAGGGAGTACTACGTAACGTACATGTAGGTTTGATGATATATATGTATAAATGGCTGGCTCTATTTGGTTCAGAAGGAACAGAGAAAACATATGTATGTGGAGGAGCCGTTTTCATAGGTAACGTGTCTCGGCACCTCCAGTAGCGAACACACTATGCTTGGTGTTCTCAAGATCCAACACGAGTACACGACCACCTCAAAGGGGTTAAGACAAGTGCAGTTGAAAATTCGCCGGTTTCTCTGTTCTTCATTGCATTTGTTTCTTTGGCATTGTCGAGTGAACATGACGTGTACTTTCTGGTTTGCCTGGTACACGCACTCGGCCAGGGGTGATGTCTTCTCCAAGTATTACACTCGGCAAACAAATTTAGTAAAATTTTAAAAAAGTATTTTACTTCACGTGAGTTGTCGTCCCTAGCACCGTCCTCAGTACGCCCTGGACCTCCCAAACCTCCCTCGGTGGTGGAATTGGTGCCCCACCGACCAAGCACCGGAATGGAGGGGCTCAAGGAGGAGGATTCCCCAGAGGAGCGCCACGAGGGCTCTGGTGAGCGAGGGGATGGAGATCATCAATAGCATAAAAAAAGAGTTGCCTAGGCAAACATGATGGAGGCAGACACTCCATGAAGCATCAAGAGATGTTGTAGCCCCTGCTCGGCGTCAGACCCAATGGAGGCGAAGGTGGCCTTGTGGTCGTCGTCATAGTAGGGAGTGGAAGGAGTGGACCCGGTATCGGATACATGCCCTGCGCGTCGATGCGGATCCCTCCACCTTTGTGGCCGGCTCGTCGGGGAGGCTGTCATGGCTGGGAGTGGCCGCCGTGGCTTGCGTGCGTGTGTGGCGAAGAAGGTAGAGAGAGGTGTGTGGCACTACCTCTCAACCAATCAGAGGCAAGCACACATATCACACATTTTCTATCAGCCAATCAGAAGGAAAAAAACATGACTTTACCGAGTGTGTTACACTCAGCAAGCTCCTTTTACATGTTTGTCTTCTTTTTCCTCTTTTCTTTCATTCTATATTTGATTTCTTTGCTATTATTTTTCTTGCATACTACCTCTGTTCTGGTTTATAAGTGTTGAATCATAGATGGGCTTTAGGCCCATATGAACAATGATTTCTGGTTAATCTTGAGGCCCATGTAGGATATGGCAGGTGGTGGGAAGTTTAGTACCACCTTTCTAGTTGAGGAGAGTTGAGACCCCTTTATAAGGGCTGCTCTACCACTTGCCATTGGGAGCTTGGGAAGAGGAGTGATACACGCGCGCTCCTCCTCCTCCGCAGCCGCCCGCCTCGTCACGCCGTGCGCGCGCCGCGGGTTGCGGGAATGAGCCGAGCTTATTTTTGCCGATCATGAACGAATTAATTAATCTGGGATTAATTAACGAGTCGCTAACATGAGGGCTCTGGCCAGTGGAGTGACCTAGTTCAGTTCACTCTCTCCCTCTCGCGTAACCCTAGCCGTCATCTACTGTTCCTCACTCTGAGCTGCCTCCGGCGATCCCATCCCGACGACTAGCCCCGGGCATAAAAACCGAAGACCGAAAACCGAACCCGAAGAGACCGAGACCGAACCCGAAAAGACCGAACAAGAAAAGACCGAATAAAAAACAGTCAGTATAAATAAAAGACCGAATTTGTTACGGTCAGTTCGGTCCTGCTGTTTCTAAGACCGAATAGCCCGTAAAGACCGAATAAATAAAAGCCCATACATGCGAGTTTAGCAAAGGCCCATCCGGACAGCCCAACTCACGAGCGAGATACACACACACCTCACGCCCTAGGCCTCACCTCACGATTGGAACCAGCAGGCAGCAGCCGCTTCATTCCCGTTCCCCATTTTCTCTCCCACAACAAACCCTAGCCGCCGGCCACCGGCCGCCGCTGTGAGCCTGTGACCCGATGCCCCATCCCCTGTGAGCCCGTGACGACTGATGACCACCGCACCGAGGCGCCGCTCACCCTGACCGATGAATCCCAGCGCCCCTAGCCGCGCCCAGGACCGATGAGGCGGTGAGCCGGTGACGACCACGACCAGCGTCCAGGCCGTCAACCGCCGTGCCCCCGTGCGTCGCGCCACGCCACCAACTCCGACCCTCCTGCGTCGCTCCTCAACCACGACGCCGACCCCGACCATCGACCACCATCTAGGTTGCAGTTCGTCACCACCTCGTCCTCTTCCACGCTGGTCGCCGGCTCGCCGCCTACTGTCCTCGTTCCGTGCTCCACCTCGCAGCTGAAGGTGAGCAAGCTATCTCATCTCTCTATATGCATCAAACTCATTTGTGGTGTTCATGTTCTGTGATGTCTAGATTTTGTTTAGATGTTCATGTGCTGTGATGTACAAATTCTGTGATGTTTATGTTCTACGATGTCCAGATTTTGTGATGTCCATATTCTACGATGTCCAGGTTTTGTGTTGTACAAACTCATTTTGGAGTTGTTTGTGGTAGATGTCCAGATTTTGCTCATGTCAATGTTGCTGCCTGCTTGCAGGTGTTTGCTTGAATGTGCTGCTGTTGAAATAATTGTCTTTTTGTTGGTTTGTATGTTGAAATAACGAGTAGCTTTCTCTTTTTTTTGTAGATGTTATCTATAGCACAATCTGAAAGTCATGATAAGGAGTTGAATGGGAAAGATGAAGAAGATATGATTCTAGAGGCAGAGGCGGATGCAGAAGCAGCTGCTGCAGAAGCAGGAGACGAATCAGTCTTACGTAGCATCATTGAAGATGAAGATGTTGTAGCAAAAGTGGCTGAAGGTGCCAATCCAGAAGCTGCTCAAGATGAGAAGCCAAAAGGACGAAAGCAAATGGCGTCAAGATCAGAAATCTGGGAGCATTTCACCAAAGTTTTTGATGACAGGGGGTTAGTGAAGGAAGGAAAATGCAAGTATTGTGACCGAGCAATTCAAGCTACTACATCACTCAATGGGACAACAGCAATGCGTAGGCACTTTGGTACATGCAAGCGCAATCCGAATAAGAAAATGGATCCAAATCAGACCACTTTGCAAGCAACTCCAGGAGATGGCATCAACACTTGGAGATACGACGCGGAGGCAGTTAGGAAGGCATTTTCTGTAATGGTCATAGAGGATGAGCTGCCTTTTGCATTTGGTGAGAAATCTGGATTTAGAAAGTTCATTTCAGTTGCTTGCCCCCGCTTTAGTCCACCATCAAGAAGAACTTGTACCAGGGACACTGTCAAAATCTATCTAGATGAGAAGTCCAAGTTAAAAAGTTTTTCAAAGAGAATTGTGGAAGTGTGTGTGTAACCACTGATTGCTGGACTTCTCAGCAGCAAGATGGTTATATGGTAGTGACTGCACACTTTATTGATGAAGATTGGAAATATCATAAGAAGATTATCAATTTTATTATGGTGAAGGGCCACAAGGGGAAGGATCTTGGGAAGAACTTGCAGAGATGTTTGATGGAATGGGGTTTAGAGAGAGTCATGACTGTCACAGTGGATAATGCAAGCAATAATGATGGCTGCATTGTTCACTTGAGGAAGTGCATGGTTGAGGCAAAAACTAGCATAGCTGCTGGAAAGTTTTTGCATATGAGATGTGCGGCACATATTGTCAACCTTATTGTACAAGATGGCCTAAAAGAAGTTGAACTATCAATCAAACGTGTCCGAGCTGCTGTGCGATACATCAAGAATGGGACTTCTCGGTTGGTAAAATTCAAGGAGTTAGCATTGGAAGAAAAAGTTAAGAGCAAGGCTTTCTTGAACCTAGATGTATGCACTCGGTGGAACTCAACTTACATAATGTTGAAGGCTGCCATCATCTACGCGAAGGTGTTTACAAGGTATTGCGAAGATGACCCATTGTATGCGTTGGACTTGTCTGAAGAAAAAGGAGGATTTGGGTATCCAGATGAGATGGATTGGGAAAATGCTAGGAAAATGGCTGCCTTTCTTGGTCATTTTTATAATCTTACCGTTCGGGTGTCATCCTCACTTCATGTCACTTCCAACAACTTTCTTTTCGAGGTTGGCAATGTACACATCTTGGTTCAAAATTGGATGAGCAGTACAGATCCTTTGCAAAAATCTATGGCTGAGAGAATGAAAGAAAAGTTTGACAAATATTGGGGGTCTTGGCATGAGAATGAAAAGGTGAAGGATAAGGGTCCTATTGTGAATGAAAGAGGGAAAGGGAAGAAGAAGGAGAAGGAGGAGAAGGAAAATCTCAACTTGCTCATTTTTATTGCTGCAGCTCTTGATCCAAGGTATAAGCTATCTGATTTCACTAGGCTAACTACTTTGGAAATATTTGGTGCTGAGTGTGGAGAGAAGGTGTGGTATGCTGTTAACAAATGTGTTCGCGAGTTGTTTGAAGAATACCGAGTAAGATTAACTACACCAGAACCAACAACACCAGCCAATAGCCAAGTACCAATAGAAGGAGGAGGAGCAAGTATGATGAAGGAACTAATTGCAAGCAGGTTGAGGCAAAATAATAGTGGAGGAAGTGCAAGTAGTAAATCTGAGCTTGAAAAATACCTTGCCGAAGACTTTGAAGACCCTGACAAAAAAATTGACATCTTAGGATGGTGGAAAGAGAATTGATCTAGGTTTCCAATCTTGGCAAATATGGCACGTGATATTCTTGTTATCCCCATTACAACGGTGGCTTCTGAGTCTGCCTTCAGCACAAGTGGACGCATACTTGATGACTTTAGGACATCTCTAACTCCGTTTATGGTACAAGCTTTAGTTTGTACGCAGGACTGGTTGAGAAGGTCAACTGATCCCGTCGACATCAAGGAGAACTTGGAAGAATTAGAAGTGCTAGAAAAAGGTAAAGCAATCAGCCAACTTCTCCATACATTTGTTTTTTATTGTAGAGATATTAATATGCATGACATACATCAGTACCAAACTAGACCTAGCTAGCAGATCTCTAACTCCGCACATAGCATTTGTCACTTTCAGTCTATCACCATAGCTAGCAAATTATGAAATTTGATTGAATACTTGACTTGTTGCAGAGTTGATTGAAGAATTTGGTGACAAGGTGAAGGGAAAGCGTAAGGGTGTTGTTGCTTCTTCCATGGCCAAGTCAAACAAGTGTCCAAGTCGACCAACAAAGTGACGTCCACGTCTACTCATGGCTGAACTAAAATCATGTGGAATGTATGCTGTTTTAGTTTCATCTTGTACTTGTGATTTGTGACTTGAGAACTGAGAACTAAGAGTGAGAGTGTGAGACCTTAATGTTTGTTGTTTGCTGCCGAATTGAAATCATGTACTGGACTTGGTTTGCTTCATGTCAAGTGCTATGTTGTCAAGTACGAAGAGGTGATGTGTTTGCTGCTTGTCGATTCCATGGGCTGATGTTACTTGATCTTCTTACTTTTTGCTGTCAAATATAAATGAGTTTGCATGCATGAATCTTGTTGCTGGTGACGTGGTGATTATATATAATGCTGATTTTCTATTTTAAGATTTTCATGTGAATCTTGCTGCTGGTGAAGTGGTGATTATATATAGTGCTGATTTTCTATTTTAAGATTTTCATGTGGTGTACTATATTCCATCCAGATTTCACACAAGTGTTACTTGTTTGAATTTTTCTTATTTACACATGCGCCTCTATACAAACATGTGTTGTCTCTGTACACACACCTTTGTATACACATATACCTCTGTACTCTATGTAGTTTGCATACAACTGTTACTGGAAGTAATATAAATCTAAGTTATAGCAATTAATTTGGTCTGTTTGGTCGGGACCGAAGACCGAATAGTAAAGACCGAAGACCGAATAATAAAGAACCGAAAAGACCGAAATTATTTCGGTCATTAATTATGGAAGACCGAACTTTTGAAAGACCGAAAAGACCGGACCGAACAAACCGAAAAGACCGAACGCCCGGGGCTACCGACGACCGCGTGCACGGTTGGTCGGGAGAGCAGGTGCCTCCGGAACCCTGCCGTTCGAGATCCTGCCCGGGAGAACGGCAATAAGGTTTTTGGGGAGCGTCTCGATGCGACTGCTCCCGATCCGTCCCCAGCCTCGTCCGCCTCTGCTTCCACTACTTTCCCTGCATCGACACCATGGTCGACGACGCTACCGCCAAGAAGAAGGTCACGGACGACGCCGAGGCTGCTGCTGCCTCCGCCGCGTTGGCCTGGCCAACCGGAGGGTATGATTTGTCCATCCCTCGTTTACTCATACTTGTGCTAGCCGTATATGTGCTGCTCGTAGAGAGTTCGCTTCTATGTTCTGTATGTGCTAGTATGCTTAGGTATCGCTATGAGATGCATACCGTTTATGCCATGCTTACTGTTTACTCGTGGATTAGTCTAATCGGAAAAGTGCTAATATTTCCAACAATAAGTCCATTTCTATTTTGTGCCAAATTTTGACTAGAGATTTAACTAACAAAGTATTAATGCATGTCACCAAAAATTATATCGTTGGATTCGTATTTGAACATAGTTTCCAATTATATTATTTTTTATGACATGCATTAACATTTTGTTAGTTAAATTTAAGTCAAAATTTGACACAAAATACAAAGGGGACTAATAAACCAGGACGGAGGTAGTAAGGTCTAAACATGGACTCATTTTAACACAAACATGGACTCAACAGTCACTGTTGAACAATGCAACCAAGAAATCCATATTCCCCTTTTCTGAAGTATTCCCATATGTATGTTGTTCTTCATAAAAAAGAAGAGCCGTCTCAAAGAAACCTAAAACAGAGTTCCTCCCCCTACGGTCAAATCCTGGCTCCACCCCTTGTAAAACGGAGTCGCAGACACACTGATGGACGCACAATCATATTATCAGCACATGGATTCATTCTTGAAGTCAAACAGAAAGAATATAGCGCCAGTTAACATTACTCAATAAACCTCAAATCAATCAGCTACTACAAACAGAAGACGAATCATCAGGGCAGGAAGCAGAGGTTCTCTCCTGCTCTCAATGCCACACAGCGCATGCTCTGCCACTCTCCCTACTGACTGTACATGTTGCTAATACCAGAGGCCAGCCGCGCCGCGTCGCCAGCACGCTCGTGGCCAAGTCGGCCCACAGAGTTGCTTAGCTCGTTATGTAGCAGTATCACATCAACATCAGGCCACGATGGCCGTTGACAGACATGACAGAGTTCACCCGTAGCTCAGCCTGTTACTGTTATCCGATGAGGACTTGGACTGTGTCTGCCGTCTTGCCACCCCAATCTCGCACGCGTTCACCCTCGACGCGAACCTCAGGGAGCAGAGCGTCTCCCCGGCCGAGGACGCCTCTGGCGAGACGTTGACGAACATGAGCGTCTTCGAGTCCCCGCCGAGGCAAGGCTGCAACAACGCCAAGTCAATGTAAGATGTTGTTCGAAGTGTGCAGGTTTATAAATGGTGGTTACTTCTGAAGACGGCACTCACCTGCAAGAGGTACGTGAGCTTCGAGTTCCTGAAGGGCACATGGTCATCGTTCTTCGCAATCGCAAAGATAACATCGCTGAGAGCTGACAGGCTCTTGTTGATTGCCTGAAACATCAACAAACACGTCAGTTAAATCCGTGGCATCATTATCACCAAATCCCAACAACATAGTTAAGGTTTCATGCTGAACTGCTCACCTGAGTTTCCTTCAAGCGATCACCTGTTGCGCCACTTTTAGTAAGCCGTTCACTCCCGGCCAAATCAATCAAGTTCAGCACACCTTGCACTTGTTGGCCTGTGCTCTGCAACCAGATCAAAAGCACTATATTAGTTTTCAATATCCGTGTTCACTTAGTAAGCAAAACCTTTGCAAAGAAAATACCATACTCCTAGAAGAATGTCAGTAGCTGTTGGCATAATGATTTTGTAAAGTTTCAGATAGTGTTTGTTAAACTCAAAGCTGAGAGAGTGAACTACCTCATTTGATCCAAATATCTTTAGTGTGAAGACAAAATGACTCCTGGAAGATTGCTCATTCATTTGGGTCTTACCTACAGACCTGTTTAAATGTGGTGCATCAAATCAGATTCAGAACATAATTATTCAGCACAAGTTTTTTGTTCGGCAACCAACTGTATACCTGCTATGAGATGCTTTCTCTAGAAGAGACGTCACATCAGCAGTGCTGAACACATTAGTAGTTGTAAGATCGGAGACTGTTGTGTTTCCCTGGGAATCATGCTTTATTGTGTATTGTTTACCGCCAGGCATATCACTACTGGAGCGGCCTGGTGCTAACAAGTCACGAATTGTCTCATTGTATATTTCCAACATTGATGCCTGTGTGGAAATGTCTTAGTAGCAACATGGATAATATAATATTGCAGGAGCTAGATTGCAATGTAATGCAAGGACTAACCTGCATACAATACTTCCATCCTTGAGATTCTAGAGACTGACTGGTCTTGAAAATTTGCTCCAAAGATCGAGGTATGATACCTTTCTGATCACGGCCTGGCTTACCCATCATTGTATAAGTTTTACCTGACCCTGTTTGACCATATGCAAATATGCATACCTGTACCACGCAAAGGTAAATTAAGCATAACAGCTATCATATTAACTGCAACGAAATAAATACTGCAGAGGCATGCAAAATAAAATAGGTCTTGAAATCTATAAATAAGCTTGAGCCTCCAGGATGACAGTGACAGAGAAGTGATTAAAATGTGCGTGATTAGTTAACTATTTTTTCACATACCACAAAAGCACAAGAATAAACATTTGTAAAAGAATGTGCATATCAAATTGCAGTTTCTATGTGTGGCAGTGGTGGAAAAAACACAGATACCATTGGAATATGACAGATACTAAAATAAAACTGTTCTAGCAGACGCTGCTACGGCCTAGTTACTACAAGAAAATGAATGACACTTCCAAGTTGCAACCAGACAATAGGGACAGCACTTAATTTTGTATTGAAAGATTATTACCTTGTATCCGTCAAGCGCACTTTGGACTAGCTGTGACATTTCCACAAACACATCATCTTGTGAAGCGCTGTGATCGAAAACCTTGTCATATGAAAAAGAACATTTCTGACCTACAAATGCAAAACCAAAGGCATAATGTCTCGTTAGATTTGACACAAGAAACTATCGAAGTATAATCAGCATAAAGTGTGAGTAGCATAATTCACCTTGATTCATTAAATCAATGCCACGCCCAGCATTTTCCACGGATGATGGATAAGAAATAATGGCTTCTTCCTGACCATTAGAATCGGCGTCCGACAGAAAGGGTCGAACCCTACAGAATACTCTGATATTGCCTTTTAGTTCCTGCAAAAAAAGAACATAATCAATACCAAGAGAGAAACCTACATAATATTGCAATACTTTTGCTTATAATTTGTTTTACAACAGATCAAGTCCATCCCCTGCCACTGTTTTGTAAGTATTACCAAGATGGTATTGTGCAGCTTCTTTCGTAGCTTGTCAGCTTCAATGATTTGAAACTCTGCATATGCTAAACGCTCTTCCAGATCTTTGATTGTCTCTTTCTGTGTTTCATATCCTGTCATCGCCTCAATTGCAGTCACATCAGCATGCTGCATAAGCAAATAATTATATTAATCTTCAAAGGATGTTATATATTTGCAAAAAAACATGATCTACAAATATGCTTTTCGAACCTTCAGCTTCTCAGTTGCAACTGCAAGCTGCTTCTGCAATGTTTCAATTTGCTCTTGCTGTGAACTGCATGTTTCCTGAGGACAAGCATAATGGTAAGCCTTTCGCAAAAAAAGAAGCATAATGTCTAGCCAACTAACACATTTAACCAAATGAACTGAAAGCACAAACCTCAAAGGCTGCCGCCTTTATTCTCAAAAGTTCAGAGTCTTTCGAAGACTTTCTAGCCTGTTCGCTGTAAGTGGCCAGTTCAGCGGTCAAGGTATTCAGTTGAGCAACAGACTGATCACGGTCTTCTCTAACTTGATGTAAATCAGCTCTGAGGCATTCTACTTCTTTTCTAAGTTCTTCTTTCACTCTAATCGCTTCTTTCTGGGAGGACTGAAAGAGTATAAAGTAGATTGTGCAAACTATAAGTGAAAGAAAGAGTTGACTGAAAATACTAAGCCTGGAAACTGAAAACTACAATTTTACACGCCACAAACAAAACTCACCATAGAAGAATCCAACTGGTTCTTCATTGAGTTGTTAAGATCTTTTAGATTAGTCATGGCTTCCATCATTGCACTCTTCTCCCTTTGCAGCTTCGAGATGATTTCTCCATTCTTTGATGTATCAGCTTGAAGATTACTGTTGTATTGCTGCAAGCTGGAGTTGTATTCCTGGAGTCTTTTATTTGTATCTTGGACCATTTTTAGCTAGTTCACAAATTTTGCAGTCAGCAAAAGGATTTACGGATACGAACTCATGTAAAGACATCATGATTTGAAGCTTTACCTGCTCACTGAACCGTTTTGCCTCATGAGTGACCCTTTCAAGATCAACAGTCAGTACATCCCGTGAAGCCTCGGCCGATTCCCTTTCTTCTCTTTCCTTCTCATAGGACTCAACAGCAAGCTGCCAGTTGGGAAATTGAGAATTAAGGTTGTGCTTCAAGTCTGCATCACATCAGATACATAATAGTGTCGTGGGAGTTCTCACCAGCCTGGCGGCCTTCTCCTTGTTCAGGCTTTCCTCCAGTGAGTCACACCGTGTTGTCATTTCCAAGTTTGCAGCTTTTAATTCTTCAAGCGCACCACTGAGCTGAGCCTCTGCAGAAGCAATCCAACAAAAATCAAAATTCTGAGAATACGGCATTATTTATAGTTATTGCATTTTTATGAACGACGTTATTGATGTTTGAACACCAGCAAATTATAAACTGGTGATCAGAACAGTAAGAACTCACTAAAAATAGCTCGGTCTGAAAGACCAAACAGACAGACACAAAAGATGAAGCAGGAGCATTATAGTGCAGGACTGAACACGGTCACGGGTTCGACACCACCAGACGATAAATTGATGAGAGAAGAGTACGCAAGTGGCATAATAAATGAGTCACTTGTACCCTCGACAGGATCAAACAGTCACGGAAGGAGTTATGAGCATGAGAGATTAGAATTCCTCACCAAACTCTGCGTGACGAGCATTGTCTGAATCTATCTGCCCCCGAAGCTTCTCCTGCTCGGCCAAGTAGCCGTCTTCCAGCTCCACCAGCCACCGGATGCAGGCCCTCAGCCGCTTGATGTACTCGCTCATCTGCTCCGTCCTCCCCTGCACAAATCCGACGGGTTCAGGAAACCCCGCTCGAACGAATCTGCAACGAAATCGACCCCGGAGCAAGAAACCCGGAAAGAAGGAACACCTTGTAGTCGTTCTTGGACTTGCCCTTCATCTTCTCGTTGAGCAGGCGGTCCACATCGTCCCTCCCGCTGAACTCGAAGGCGGGGGCCTCGGAGCCGGCCTCGGAGGGCGCCGGCTCGGCGTTGGCGCCGCCGCCGTTGTTGATGGCCGACAGCACGTTGCGGCGCGGCGGCGCGTTGTACCCCATCCCCCTCCGCAGGTTCCCCAGGTTCTCCTTCTTCTGCGACGCCACCATTACCACCAAGAAATCAGGAACAAATCGAAGAAATTCGCGAGGGATAGAAAAGGGGGGAAGAAAGAAAGAGGGATCACCTGGTATGGGCTGCGCGGCGTGAGGGAGGACGCCATGGGATTATTATTAGCTGGATTAGGGGTTAATACTACTAGTGGAGAGTGAGCGCTCCTCGCCAGTGATGGACTGGTGGAGGTGGAGGTGGGTGGGGGAAAGGGAGCTTTCTCGGGATGGAGGAGGGGCAGGGTGGAGTGGACTCCAAGGCAGCGGAATCCCTTTCCCTCTCGACCTCCCGTGGCTTAGAAGCGCCGACCGACCGACAGAGCACGCCGCGCCGCCGGATCGGGAAGGAGTCGCCTACCGAGCTCGCGAGCCCCCCGGAGGTATTTGGAAAATTTCTACCCGGATCTGAGCGAGAAGCCCTAGAAGGCCGGAGGGGAAGGAGGAGGAAGAGGGGGGCGGCGGCGGAGGAGCGGAGCTATTTCAAAATGTTTCGAACGTTTTGGATGGGCACGGGGCACGCGGGGGCCTCGGGGGTGCCGTTGCAGGCCCGCCGGGCCCACGGTATTTACGGGGCTGCCACTGGCCGGTGCGGGTGGTCCGCCGGCGCCGGCCTCGCGAGATTTGGGCAAGTGGCGCGGCGTGGTTCGCTTGGCCTGGGGGAGGGGCAGTTTGGGGATGGGGTTGCTGCGGGTGAACGGTCAGCTTCCGTGCCGTGGGCTTCGGGATGGGCCTACTGCCGCCTTTGCCGGTGGGCCGAGACGAACGCGCCGCGCGGTGCGACGTTGCTCTCTCTCTCTCTCTATGTGGCCTTGGAGTAGGTTGGTTCTGATCCTAAAAAAAAAATGGAGTTGGTTGGTTCTGGTCCGAGTCGCAAGGGAGAGAAGTCAGCAGCGCGGAGGTGCCGCGTCGCTGCTTGGCTTCAGTCGCTTCACTGCAGGACGACGACGACGACGCGACGCTTAATTGATTTTCTGTTCTTTTTTTTTATTATTGGTTTGAGGGATGTGATGCTTAATTTAGTTAGCCGTGCCTAATCCGGTTCGCTAATTAATCATCTCCCGTCTTGTCGCTTTGCTGGATTAGCTCCTCGTGACCTTCCTTTTGGTCCAGAAGCGTTAGGAAAATGGTACTATTTGATTTGCTAATCGTATCCTCTTCTGCTTTAGTTGGTGTTCTTTTTCTTTTTTGGTTCGGTGGTGGTTCTTGTATATATTCTACAGAAGATGATGGCCTCTGCCGACGATAATATTCTTCCGGGTGGTCTCGAGCGCTTTTTTTGGCTGCCCTGGATATCAAGCTTCCGCTAAGTATTATCTTTCTTGTACTTTACGTATAGGGGGCCGGGATGACTCTATTCCGCGATGATTGCCGAGTTAGTGTGCTCGACTTTGCAATGATTAGGTTAGGGGAGGTGTTTTTTTTTTTTTTGCGGGGGAGGTTAGGGGAGGTGTTAATCACACATTTTTTTCGTCTGTGTTTTCTTTGAGCTGTCCCTGCTGCTGGAAGCTGCTGCTGCTGCAGCATCACTAATTCACTATATATACTGCACTGTCAAGTAAGCATAACCGCCTCGTTAATCTGCGCATAATTCAAGCCCCCCGGAGAAAGGACGGACGAGCATGCACCACCTCGTCACCAGAAACCACGAAAAATATATAAAGGGAGAAGAGAGTATATGGCATGGCTTCGGTCTCAGCCAGAAAGGGGCGTGGAAACCATCGTAGGACTCGCACGCTGGGGTGCGTCGCAAGGCACCCAACAAGCCATCGTCGGTCAGGACTCAGGAGGCAATCAATCAAAGGCAACGCCGACGCCGACGCACGCATGTCATGTCCGGGCCGCGGGTCGGTCAGTGGCCGCTCTGCTGCTGAGGGTGGTCGCCGCGGGGGATCGGGGGGCCGCTGTCGCTGCTTGCCCTTGCCGAGGGCGACGCGAGCTATCAGCGTATCACTTGGCACCAAACCTGTCGCGCCACGCGAGCTATCCAACGACCGCCGGAGTCCGGAGGCATGTGCGGCCGAACACGACCGCCTACCCGCTGGGGTGTGCCACAGGGCGTCACGGCGGAGGGCGATGCACGGCACCGCTCTAGAAACACATACATTTTCTAGGACAGATTGATTGGGGTTTTCAGACGTGTTCACGCCCGGTTTTCCTTTTTTTTTTTAATCTTTGCTGAAGAGAGGTGATGATTATTGCCGTGTAAAAAGGAAGAGGCACGGTGTTTTAATGCTCGAGCTTGCCTCCTCCTATGGATGAACGGTGAAAATTGAAAAATAATAATAACGGACAAAATTTGTGAATGCAAATGACATGCACATATATGTGATGTTTTTCTGAACATTTAGATATCTCATTTGCATGTTTCCGAGTTAATATAATTTTTTTATGCAGTTTTTAAAGTGATGGTCAAACGGTCAATGGGCAAAAGTATAAGAGGAGCAAACGTGCTCAGACAGAACTAAGGGTTTTCTTGAAATTAGGCGCAAATCAAACGAGTGTGCTCCAACTAGGGGCATGAATGCAGTTAGCCCCCAAAAAAGGGTGATGGTCAGACATGAGAGGGGACGAGTGCATCGTTCCCAAGAGGGCACCCCATGTATGTTCGGATAAGAAAAGATAATCATTAACTAACACATTGTTAATTATACTTTAATGGTCCCTCTAATCTAAGATTATCCGCATAAGTATCGTCATCTTAAAAAGCTCCTCCAATATCCTATGAAAAATATGAAGAGGTATACATAATATGTTATGAAAAAACTCCTACAAAAACCTAGTGAAAAAATAAGGGGAAAATAATATATCACAATGCTTGTATTACTATTGTCTTATTAAAAATCGTCTACAAGAAACTATTTAGAAAAAAAATCATAAAGAAAAGGAGTGCAATATTAAGTAAAGATCGTGTATCTTGAACAGTTATCATTCAAGAATATACTCCCAAGTTTTCTAAATCATGAAGTCATCTTATACCAATTTCATTAATATATTTCTGAAATGAACAACTTGATAAGGAATCTATGTACAAATCACCGAGCTCACTGCATGACTTCGTTTGCAAATATTTACCTTCCCACCTCTCTACAACTAATGGGGATGTAAATACTTTGGGAGCAATACACGTTATAATATTGCTCTTTATAACATGTCCGCATCTATGTAACACAAACAACATTATCTTCATCTTCTATATCTGAATAGACGCCCCAGTACCTTATTTATGTGATCTCTCGTGCATCCACATCACTACCTTTCTCATGATGTATTTCTTGACGGTGCAATGCATCAGGGATAGCCCATCATGCATGAAGCCTAGTGCTGGGCAGCCCTAGGGCCCAGGGGGATGGTGGAGGTCTAGCTGCAGGAGGCAACCCAGGGGTGGGAGGGCTGGAGGCCAGAGGACCATCTTGGCATGCAATGTTGGGAAACATGGTAGAAAACAAAACAAAAACGCTCTACGATCACCCAGGAACAAATATGAAGATCCATATAGGGTTTGGATCAACGATCGTTACCGACTCTGAAGTGCAGCGGAAGTAGACGAGTCGATGTAGATCGTACTTGGAGTCCCTCGAACCGTTGATGGCGATCCCGCGAACCAACCTCGGACGGAACATTGAAAGCACGGCCGCTCTACTTGGTTGCAAGCGTACGGTCTTCACGATCCGGCAGCACTTCGCTATCCAGAGCTTATCGTCGCCGGAGAATTTGAGGGAGAAGATTAGAACCACAGTGGGCTTCTAATTATGAGGATTAGAGAAACTAGGTCTAGCTGTAATTAGTCAATTAGGACCAACTAGAATTAGAAGTAGATGAACTAGAGGAGGCTTCAAAACTTGTGTAGAAAATAGGATCAATACCTCAAGTATATATAGGTTAGGAGGGGAGGAGGGGGTGCCACACAAGGGGGGAAAGTCCTCCCCTCTTGCGCCGGCCATGGGGAGGGGGAACAATCCGGCCTCCCTCACTCCTTTTCAATAGGAGAAGGGACGCCTCCAGGAGATTTGGTCATTTGCACCTCTTTACTCGGGATTAGATTATTTGCCCTGCTTTTTTATAATGCCCTTTTTAATCACTAAAGTCATTTTTGTATTTTACCCTTATTTTGTCGCCATGTGAAAAGACTGTATTGCCCCTATGACAAATTTGCAATTACCGTGACGTTGATTATTATTTTTGGCGTTGATGTGACTTTGTTTGTTTTTAGGGAATACTGTGACTTTGATTTTTTATTTTTTTTGAGACAACAATACTGTGACTTTGATGAACGGTCAACTTCCGTGTTGTGGGCTTCGGGATGGCCTGCTACATTTGCGGGTGGGCCGAGGCAAACGTGCTGCGCGTCGCGACCGACGTTGCGCTCTGTGGCTCGTCGTTCTCCTCTCTCGGTTCCGCGCGGCGTGGCGAGAGAAGTCAGCAGCATGGAGGCGCCATGTCTTGTTGGCTTCAGTCAGACCTTCCGTCGCTTCACTGCAAGGCGACGACGACGACGCGACGCTTAATTAATTACCATTATTAGCAATCTCTAATCCGCTTCTGTATTGTAGCTTTGCTAGTTTAGCCAGCAGATGGGTTACTGTTGTCAAATACTGTAGAAAAAAGGTAGAGGCCGCCTGTGATGCGAATGCTTTCTATCCCATCTGCGGGACTGCGACGCGGTGGCGGTGGTGGGCATATATTCTTCTTCCCACTTTGGTTGGTGCATGGCTCTTTCTTTTTCCTTTTCTTTTCCGGTTCTTCGTGGCAAAGCTTTCTCCGAGTGATGGATGTGTCTGCCGACGATGGTCGTCCGTTCGTCATGTTTATTTAGAGTGGCTGGATTAATGCGTTGGTCACTGAACTGAGTTGTGCCTGTCCTACGCACGATGCCGTCTACTGTATATATATTGTATTTCTTCCGCTTTACGTAGGATGCATGATGATGGTATATAGTCCAAGACTCCTCCGTTTCACGACCACGATGATTGCCGGGTCGATTGATTATTTGTGTGCTCGACTTTGCAAAGATTTGGTGCCAGTTTTCCTTTTTCCTTGATTCCTTTGAGCTGTCTGTCCCTGGAAGCTGTTGCTGTATCACTTAGTACAGTGAAGACGCACCACCCAGAAGATTCACATAGGGCTGCGCAAATGTTCTGATCGAGTGGTCGGTACTTCGGCACATGGCAGCACAGTGTGAAGTAAAAGTGTGGAACAACATTCTTGCGGGGTTAATCCAGAAGGACCGACGAGTATGCACCACCTCGTCACCAGAAACCACGAAAAAGAAGAAGAAGAGAAGGGTGCGGGCTCGATCGGTTCCGGACATAGAAGGAACGTGGAAACCATCGTCAGGCTCGAACACTCTGGTGTGGTGTGTCCCAATGAGCGGAACAACGAGACAAGCCATCGTCGGTCGGTATCGTTCAGAGGCAATCCATCGTTGCAACGGCGACGCGCGCATGCATGGAGTACCATGATTAAGAGCATCCCCTTAAACCCCTTCTATACATTCGGACGGATGAGCTGGTCGCCAAAATGCAACCCAACCGGACCCATCAAACAAGCTTATACATCAAGGTTGTCCGCCATCCCTCAAACCAGCTCATATTTGGAGTGAATATGGAGAGACCCGGACGCGACCGGGTGCACCCGCCACGTTGGATCTGACAGATTGACCCATGCCAAAACCCTACAAATTGACCTACTCCACCAAATCGACCGCCCTCCTACTGCGTCCGTCCTTCAGTTCCCGCATCCGAGACATCGCCGTCATACACCCTTGCTGCTTTTCCATGCCGCCGCCCATGTCCAAGCCGTTTTAGATATCGTCGCCAAGTACCCCGTCCCCCTCAGCCGGTATGGATGCTACCTCAGCATCGTCCGTGGGGGTCAGTTGCAAGGGGAAGAACGTTGCCCGGAGGGAGCGACGAAGGACACGGCGTGAGCGGGAGCTGCTGACAAGGAGGTGATCAACGTCGACATAGACATGTCCGCCCCAGTCGCGAATGACTCCGCTTCCGCCCCGCTGCCGAGAAGGAAGGTGTCATCCGCCCGGGACGCGACCGACTACTTTCGGCCCGACGATTGGCAAGGGATTCCGAATGGTTGGATGCAACAAGAAGCGCCGGAGATTTTATGACTCGCCGCAACTCTAACGGGCACGGACAGCTCCGAGTTTGCCCAGGTCCTGTTCGCCGAAATGGCTGAGCAAGACACGTTACGGTTTCTGCCCTCTTTTTGATGATTCATCGTTTGTTCAATTTTTGGATCATATGTCGTTGATTCAATTTAGGGATGCATATGCCATTGATCCTTTTGTTGCATAAATCATTAGTGATCATGATCATTTTAGAAGGCTATCATCACATACATGATCAATGACAGACAAGAGCCTATGCATTAGCTTGAGGCGAAGAAGAAGATCTTTTCGCCTATCTATGAATTGTCGTATTTTCTTTGGGGCATGTGTTGAATTGTGTTTTATTTTACTTTGTTGCATTGTTGAATTAGCGATGAATTTTTGCTATACAATGGATGTGCATGGGTTTGAAGATTTGAATATGAGGGGTATGGTTGTGTGAGCGGACAAACGAGGATCCGTCCATAATATATTATGGACACGCTTGCGGATGTTTAGGGAGCCGGATTTCCCTAGTCCAGTTGTACATGCTATAAGGTCACGTGTCGCTGCCCTGCAGGGTGACCGCCGAGTGCGGAACCCACTAGCGATTATGAATACATTGAAGGTTTCTCATGTAAAAAATACGGTAGCATTTTAAAATATGTTTTTTTTTTCAATAAGATCACATCACATGTCATTTCTTTGCAACTTTTTTTTGACAGCGTCATTTCTTTGCAACTTTGCTTGCAGATAGAACGTGTATTTACGGTTTAACCGTGCGAAAATCTCCTTAGAATCGTTTTTTAGCTTTACTATGACTTCTCCTTGTCGCCGGCTTGGGGATGGGCCGCGTGGCCTGGCGAGAGAAGTCAGCAGCATGGAGCTGCCCCGTCGCTCGTTGGCTTCAGTCGCTTCACTGCTCGACGACGACGCGGCGCTTAATTATCAGTATTAACAAATCGCTAATCAGATTCTGTCTTGTCGGCTTGCTTGGGTTACTGTCATGAGTTAGAAAAATGGTGGAGGCCGCCGGTGATGCATGCTTTCTATCCTACTATCCGGTGGACTGCCATGTGGATGTGGTGGCTGTGGTCCTGTGGACTGTGGTGGTGGCCGTCTATCAGATTGTTTTCACTCCTCCTTGGTTGGTGAGCTGCAGTGCGTGTGCGTTGCTGTTCCCTTTGATGTTGGGTTCTTCTTTGCAAAGCTTTCTCCAAATGATGGATGGGTCTGCCGACGATGATCATGAACCAGTGCGCTGGTCACTGAACTGAGTTGTGCCTGTCTTGCACATGAAGCGCTTACTGTGCGTTGCCTTTCTTGCACTTTACGTAGGACGGCATGAATGGATGGTATATGGTCCATGCACGACTCCCTTCCAAGATGATTGCCCGCTTGATTAACTACTGTGGCCGCCGACTTGCCGGTCTGGTGCGTGCCCAGGAAAGAAAACCCGAATCTTTTCAGCTGTCGTCGCATGCACCCAGAGGGCTGCGCAAATGTTGTGATCGAGAGTGATGGTAAATCTGCACATGCACAATTCAAACTCCAACAAGGACCGACGAGCATGCACCACCTCGATCGTCGCCAGAAAAGCACGGAGAAATAAGAAGAGAACGGCATGGTTCTTTCGGTTTCAGTCATACTCGTACGACGCTGGGGTGCGTCCCAAGGAACGGAACCAACGGACGGACGGACGAGACAAGCATCGTCGGTCGGTCGGGAGGCAATCAATCGAGGCGACGGCGACGCGCGCATGCATGGAGTACTATAATTAAGGTCGCGTGTCGCCGCGCTGCTGGGTGACCGCCGCACGCGGGGCTCACCGGCGACGGCGACGGCGGCACTTGGCACGAACCAGAACCAAACCCAACCCTGTCGCGCGGCCGTGGCCCCTGAACCTGAATGGAATCGAGTGACCCGGAAGGAGGCCATTATGTGCGGGGGGGCGAGAACGACCGCGTACCCGCTGTTGCTTCCGCGCGCGGCGAGCGTGCTACACGGCGATGTACGGAGTCGCGTCTGCGACCGGAAGCCCGGAAGGCAGATGCCCGGCGGTGCGCGATTTGGTTGGGGGACTGTTTCGGGCAGGACGTTGCGGAGGGTGAGGCGCCGCCGCTTTTGTCGTCGTCAGTTCGGGGGAGCCTATTCGCCGGGCATTTCCTTAGTGTGTAATTTGCTAACGGGAGCCTGAAGCGGCCCCTGGGCCGGCCCATGTAGGTTTATGTCCCTATTATGTTTTAATCCGCAAAAATTGACCGCGAGTTGGTCGCGATTCGCACCTGGGATCTCCCTCATCGATACATACGGGTGTAACCACCGCGCCACAACGAAGGTTGTGGTAACCTACAACCTTTTCTTTCTTTTATTCTTTCCTTTCCCTTTTTCCCTTTTCTTTTTTCCTTTTTCCTGATCCTTTTTTCGTTTTATGTTTTTTCTTTTTTCTTCGACCTGGTTCGACGAATTCTTTGCAAATACATGAACTTCTTCAAATCAATGAACTTTTTTTGAAATTCGATGAACTTTATTTCAGATTTGATGAACTTTTTTTAAATTTTGATGAACTTTTATCCAAAATTTATGAATTCTTTTTCAGAATCGATGAACCATTTTTCAAATTTGGTGCACTTTTTTTCAATTCGTGAAATTTTTTTTGCAAATTTGATGAAATTTTTTGTAATTCAGTGAACATTTTCTCAAAATCAATAAACTTTTTTCAAATTTGTTGAACTTTTTTCGAAATCAATGAACTTTTTTTTCAAATTTGTTGACCTTTTTTCGAAATTGATGATCTTTTTTCCCTTTTTAGTGAACTTTTTAAAAAAATTGGTGAACTTTTCTTCAAAAATTACGAATGTTTTCAAATTCACATATTTTGTTCAAATAAGTCACAAAACTAAGTGATACAGTAGATGGAATGGAACTATGCAATAATAGCGCTGCCACATTGTTCTTATAGCGTTAGAGCTATTATTCTTCACAACAGTGGAGCGGGTGTAGTGGTAAGCCGAACTCCTACTTGAACGTTATGACGGGAGTTCGAATCCTGGGGATGGCCTGAGGTTTTGCTGTTTTTTCACGCCTTTATAGTTTCCTGCGATGCACGTTCCTGGGCCGGCCCATGAGGTGGGGCGCGTGGACGCCAGCTACCTGTTCGGGCGCTTAAGGCGCCGAACAGGAGCTCCCTATTCGCCGCGCATGTCGAGGTCAGCCGCGCGTGCAGATATGGGCCGGCCCAAGTAGACTTTCCCAGGAGACTCCTTTCCGGTTTTGTATGGTTCTAGAACGGAAGCGAGGGGAACTCCTATGTGCCGCTCGTTGCGGCGACTTGCCGAACGGACGCACATGCGACTCCAGTTGGGCCGGCTCATCTGAGTAACACAGTGAAAAATCCCAAAAATGAGGGCTCGGGGGAGGGATCCAACAAGCGACCACCTATTGCTTGCGCGTGCGGCAAGCCAACGGGATTAATGACCTTTGTTGGTTTAATATGGCACGCGAAGTTAAAGGTAATGTCAGATCCGAACATCTTGTCAAATTCCAAACACGAACATTATTTTGAAAAAATAATTTTTTTAAAGCAATCACTTTTCAAATATGGGAAGAAAAATAAAAAAACTTGAACATTTTTTGATTATGTGTCCAATTTTTGATAAAATGAATATTATTTTAATATGTGAACAAATTTTTCTTAAAGTGAACATTTTTTGAAACTCTGAACAAAAATCTGGAATCACAAATATTTTTGAATCCGTGAACAATTTTGAAACGAGAACATTTTTTTCAAACTCAGTTTTTTTTTTTAAAAAGAAACTTCGAGAATGAGAATTATTTTTAAGTTTTAGAACATTTTTTGGTAAACATGACATTTTTTATGAAATCACGAACATTTTTTAAACTGGTCAACCGCGACAGATCAACACGATTGAGCGAACCAGGGGTAACACTACCGAGCGAACTAGTCGTCGAGTGAACCACTTGTCAACTACTCCTTGGGTCGGCCCACGAGCGGAGGCGTGTGGGCACCAAGAAGCTAAACTGGCGCTTAAAAGCGCCCTATAGGAGCTCCCGAAGTCAGCCTCGCGCCCTCGGTTGCCTACATTAGCCGGTGATGGGCCAGCCTGGTTTGGTGACACTGACATCACACTATTTTTTCGAAATAAGTCTATTTTTCACCCGCAAATGCAGCCCGCAAGACAAATACCCCCTGAACTCGAATTTGGTACAATTTCAACCCTCAAATCCTCAAAACCGGATAAATCTCCCCCTTCAGTGTTTTTGCTTTGATTTTAGGTGGTTTTGGGGCAAGATTGTGTGATGTGGCATGATATTTTGGTGTGCAGACAGACTAAACCATGCCTGGTCCTGATGCATGATGTCTACCGCCCATGGCGCCGCCTCCCGTTTGTGTCTTCGTCCCCGCCGTTCCTCTCACTTAGCGCGCTCCTCGATGTCGTCGGCGACGGCGGCGGGATCTTCGCGGCCTACAACCCGTTCGTCGCATGCTGGGACATGTTGCTGATGCCACCGATGTTGTTGCCGCCCCTAACGCTTTGACACCCATCGTTCCTCTCCCGCTGGCTGCTAGTTCGGTCTGTGGCCGCGGCGGGACAACTCGTCCTTATCGTTGGGTCCATGCAGGCGTTCCACCTGGGCCGTGCTACCCACTCATGTTCGACCCGGCCGTCGCACTGGGCCTTGCTGGCTGGTCGTGCCCATGGGTCTCGCTTGCCCCGCGCTCGTGGTGCACGGCAGGCACAGCGCGTGGCTGCGTGTTCGTCGCGGGTGCGAGCTACAACCTCGCTGTCACGCATTTCAGGGCGATATGGGACCCCCACCATGTTGTTCACGGGTGCAGGTGCGGGTTAGAAGATCTACATGGTCAACCTATGCGGCGGCAACGCCAAAGAGGGTGCCCTGTTCGAGCTCGTGGCCGTCAATGGGAGGGCATGCCACCCGGCATGCTTGCTGAGTGGAAGGGCCTACTGCGGTGTCCGTGGATAGCGGCGGCAAGATGTTCTAAAACCGCCTGAAACCTCACAAGTCATCAGCAAAACAACTAAAGGGGGGGATTTATCCGGTTTTGAGGATTTGAGAGTTGAAATCATACCAAAATCGAGTTCAAGGGGGTATTTGTCCCTCAAGCTGCATTTGGGGGTGAAAAATAGACTTCTCTCTTTTTTTTCCTTTCAACCTTTATATTATTATTAATATATTTCAAAAACATAAATTTTATTAGATGTTTTAAAAAATCATGATATTAAGAAATATTAGCATATTAAAAAATTTGCAAACGCAATTTTTCAGAAATTTGATAGATTTTAGAAAAAAATGTCCCCGCGTTTCGAATAAATGTATGTGAAATTTTAAAAGAAATATGTATGCAATGTAAAAAATGTTTGCGCGATAAAAAATGTTTCGTGCAATTAAAAAAATATACATAACATTTAAAAAAATATTCTCATGTTTCAAAAAACTGCCATGACATTTGGAGAATGTTTATACAAATGTAAAAATATGTTCGTGTCATTATAAAATGCTTATTGCCATTTAATAAATGTATGTGACATTTAAAAGATATATTCTCAGATTTCAAAAAAATGTTAATGACATTTAGAAATAATGTTTAAACAGTGTAAATAAATATTTGCGTAGTTAAAAAAATGTTTATTGCCATAAAAATTGTAACAACGCATGGTTTGGAAAATGTTACTGTGTGTTCGAAAAATTGTTCAAAACATGTACTTTTTTAATCATGTACTTGAAAATGGAAATGCATCTAAAATAGTGTTTCATCTGTATACCAAAAGTGTACAATGTGTATGAAAAAGAATGGATATCAAAACATATATTTGAAGAAAAAACTTGTACTTAAAAATGTTAAACGTGTATAAAAATAACAGTTTGATGTATACCGAAAATGTATAAATGTGTATGAAAAAATAGACATCAAAATAATATTTGAATAACAATGTAATCATGTATTTGAAAAATATTAAATGTGTATAAATATGATGTTTCAGATGTATAGAAACCATGTAAAATGTGTATGAACAAGAATAGATATCAAAACATGTATTTGGGAAAAAAATGATAATCATCTATTTGTAAAATGGCAAACGTGTATAAAAATGATGTTTCCAATGTATACAAAAAATATACAATATGATGTAAAAGAAGACATCAAAAAATCTATTTCAAGAAATTGTAATCATGTATTTAAAAAATATATTAAATGTATACAGATAATGTTTCAAGTGTATAAAAAATGTACAATGTGTATGAAAAAGAGTAGACATAAGACATGTATTTAAGAAAATAAATTAAACATGTCTATAACATGCTCCTGATGTATACAAAAACTGTACAATGTGATGTAAAAGAATAGACATCAAAACATCTATTTCAAGAAATTGTAATCATGTATTTTAAAAATATATTAAACATGTATATAAATAATGTTTCAAGTGTATAAAAAATGTACAATGTGTATGAAAAAAGTAGACATCAAAACATGTATGTCAAAAATTAAATTAAACATGTCTAACAACATGCTCCTGATGTATACAGAAAATGTACATTGTGGGAGAAAAAATAGACATGTGTAGCAAAACCCCCCGCAATGAAACAGAAAAAGGAAATAAAAAAGAAAGAAAATGAGAAAGAAAAACAAAATAAAACAGTGAAAACCGAAGGATACCATAGCAAAAAAGTGGAAACATATGAAAACCAAAGAAGAATCAAAGAAAAAAAAACCAAATAACCATTACAAAACAGCAAAAATGTTGGCTTCTGTTAGTAGCGTCACAGACGCACAACTCTCGCATTTATACCTAGTTATCTTATTTAGAAGGAGAATATAAGAAACACGACATCTCTACAAGTGCTAGTGAAGATCGATTACTTACTCGAATTATAGAGTGTGTAATAAGATGTCCATACACTTATCTATCTCGTATTTTCAATCAATACAGAAATATAGAAGGACAATGTCTTTCTCGACTAGTCGGATAAGTGAGGAAGAGGAAGAGCACTAGGCGGCAATGCCCACGGATCTGTGGGTTCATTGCTAATTTTTAGATTTGTTTCATAGTCTACAATAGTTATATAGTTTTTAGGCTATTTTTCTTAAAAGTTGTTGACACCACAATTTGTACGTAGAATCGCCACTGCCAGTGTAAGAGAGGGTGATGGACGTGAGAAAATAGATGGGCCAGGAGAGGCAGGGGTACCCATAGGGAAGTGAAAGAGAGGAGAGAGCGCTACAGGTGATTTTGATTTTTGTAATTTCATAAAAATCACATTCTCAAGTTAAAGAAAAAAGAAAATAAGAATGAATATAAATTTCTCTGTGTCAAACCCGTTACACGAAATCACTAATTAAAGAGTACTCTAACTCCTCCTAAAAACACTAAGGATATAAGGCCCCCGGAAAAGTAGGATCTAGGGAGGCGACGAGAGTTCCCTGCGCGCCGCCGGTGACGCCGCCGGTTCCCTCTCTCTCCGTCGGCCGCTCCGGCGGCGGGAGGGAGGGGGAACCTCGGGTCTGTTCGCTAGGTGGGTGTGTGGTAGGGTTAGGGTTGAGGGAGACGCTGCCGAGGCCGTTGCGGTGGTGTCGCGTCGGGATAAGTTTCTCCGGGCTCCGTTCGCGGTCAGGCGAGGTTTTTGCCTTCGTCTAGGAGCCAGCGGGGTTGGGGATCCCCGGATCTCGTCGAGGTCGCGGGCTATGGTGGCTGGAGGTCCATCGGCACTGGCCGTTTGGGTCCTCAGATGGGCGATGGATGCAGGGAGACGAAGACCCTTCTTCTTCCTTGTTGGTATGATTTGCTGTTGTTGTTCTTCTCCTTCCTCTGCGCTGATGCTGGTGGGAGATCCTGCTTTGCCCGGGCGGATGGCCCGGCCGCGGTGCTGGACCGGTCGGATGACTCGAGTTCTCTTCCTTCCGGAAGGGACACTTTTCGCGGTACTCAAAGCCAAAGATGGCGACGGCTGTTGCAGGTGTGTTGGATTGATGTCCATGCCCTCTCAGCGCTGGTGTCAAGAAAGGAGGAAGCAGCGTGGCGGCAATTGTACCAAGGTCGAAGATGATGACCTGCTTGCGACTGGTTGCAGATCCTTCTGCTGCAGGGGTCTTCTCTCAAGATTCAAGGATGATGACACAGGGCTCCGGAGGTCTTCTTGTGTTTTGGTTGTCTTAGGGTACTCTAGGTGTTCATGGTCCTTTGTGTTTGCGTTTCAATGTGCTTGTAAGGGTCAACTACTTTGTACTGATTCGTGATTTGAATGATAAAATTCTCAAAAAAAGAAAAGAGCATTTATGCCGTGTGCAAAAGTTCAAAGATGGGTTTCTGAAAAAACGAACGACTTATCGACTATGGATATATTTTTAACCAAAATTCACGGGTTAAAATTTCTACCGGATGTAACAATATGTCAAAATTATTTTTGGTGTTTTCTCGAACTTGACTTTTTATTGCTGCAAATTAAGGGAAAAAAAAAGAAATCTTGTGACAAAATTGCCAATCTGGGGCCAGAGCTGGATCCCTTCGTCAGCTTACGACAGACAGTTCCAACACCTACTGGAAATTTCTCCCCTTTGCCGCCGCCGGCGCCGGCGCCGCGCCATGTTCCGCCTCCCAAGATCCACCCTTTCCGGCATCCTCCTCTCTTCTTACGCCGCCTCTTCCATCTCCTTTCTCCACCGCTGCCTCCTCTCCGCCACCGCCGCCGGCTCCCGCATCTCCCCAAGTCCTAGCTTCGCCGTGGAGGAGTACCTCGTCGACACCTGCGGCCTCACCCGATCCCAGGCCCTCAAGGCATCCGCTATGTGACGACCCCGGCTTAATCGTGCACTAATCATACACGCAAATGCGCACGATCAAGCCTAAGGACTCACTTGAAGATATCACAACATAACTCTAAAACATAAAATAAAGTCATACAAGCTTAATATTACAAGCCAGGGCCTCGAGGGCTCGAATACAAGCTCGATGGCATACAAGCGTCAGCGGAAGCATTAGATATCTGAGTACAGATATATTACACAGAGAGAGATAAGCCTTCACAGAGGCGGGGTAAAAATAAAAACTACGATCGAAAGGCGTAGGCCTCCTGCCCTGGACCCTCCGATCCTACTCCTGGTCGTCGAACGGCTCCTCGTAGTAGTAGTACTCGCCAGGCGGATAGTAGTACTGGTCGTCGGCTGGGGCTTCTGGCTCAGGGGCTCCGTCGTCTGGTGGCATCAAATGGAAAATAGGGGAAAAAGAAAATAAAGCAAACGTGAGTACTCATCCGAAGTACTCAGCAAGCAAGGATCTACACTACATATGCATCATTGTCAAAGGAATGGCTGTATATGTGGACTGGGCTGCAGAAATGCCAGAGTAGAGGGGGAAAGCCTAGTCCTATCGAAGACTAGCATCTTCAACAATCTTCGACAGTCTTGCAGCATCAGGAGAGAGCAGATGAACATAATGTAAAGTAGTAGTAGTAATATCATCAACCTCGACCTGAGATCCTTTCTCGACTCCCTGCGAGAAAGCAATCCCAGAGCCGTACTATCCAATTCTCATCACATGTTCTAGTTGTACCGATCGGGATACAACTCCGAGTGTCCGTTACCGTAGGACAGGCTATCGATAGAAGTTTCTTCCCTGCAGGGGTGCACCAACTTACCCACCACGCTCACTTAACTCTGGCCGGACACACTTTTCTGGGTCATGCCCGGCCTCGGCTAAGCAACACGCCGCAACCCGACCTAGGCTTATAAGAGAGGTTAGCACGCCGGACTAAACCTATGCCCCCAGGGGTCTTGGGCCATCGCCCCGGGAACTCCTGCGCGTTGCGTGGGCGGCCGGAAGCAGACCTAGCAACCCCTTAATACAAGCGCGGTTGCGTAACCAGTCCAATCCAGCGCGCGCCGCTCAGTCGCTGACGTCCATTAAGCTTCGGCTGAAGTATACGACGCAGAACGCCCATACTATGCCCACGTGATGGTTAGTGCTATCGGGCCAGAGGCCCCTCGGATCAAATATCCAAACCGTAGTGGATTAGGAGCGCGTGGAAACGAGCAGAGACTCACGATCGATGTGACCCCGTCGCCCCGTCTCGAGGACTTGCGGCAAGGGCTAAGAATGCCCGGCCACGCCTCGTAGTTATCTCGCGGGCACCATCCAGGTCAACCCGACTCCACATCACTTCGCGTTAAGCTCGCGCGGGTACCCCTCAGGGCCGACCCGTCTTTAGTATCGTGGTTCATAGTCAAGTCGTAATATCCAAGGTAACTGTGTGTCGGACACCGAAGGGAACCATGAGGAATCACCCTCGATGGAATTCCCGCTCGATGTTATCATCAAGGTGAACGAAGGAGGAATCACCCTCGAGGTCCACACTTGAGAGGTTGCGCGACGATGTCGTTATCGGGGGTGGTGTAGGAGGAATCACCCTCGCTTACCACGACCGAGTAACTAACCTACAAGGTTAACATCAGAAGTGCTAACGAGGTATCACCCTCGGCACTCGACGGTAACCCAGCAGTGTCGGCAACTAAGGGGTAGTGATGTGCGGTGCCAGGGTCTGGTCCTCAATCCCGATGATCGGGTCTTCTGATATCCAGCAGGGCAGTCGGGATCAAGTGGAGGTCTCTGTCGTGTCTCTACCCAGCCTATAATAATCAGTCTAGGATAACCAGTAAGGTAACAAAGCAGGGTACAATAATCAGGCTATGCAGCAGATATAGAAAAACAGTAGCAGTAGCAGTTCTAATGCAAGCATAAGAGAGAAAAGAGTAGGCGATATAGGCATGCTCAAAATGGGGGTGCTTGCCTGTTTGCTCGGGGGCAAGGGCAAGGTCTTCAGTAGTATCGTCGGGGACGTAGTCGTACTCCTGTGCGGCGTCTGCCTCGGGAGCTACGTCAACGTCGGGGGCTACCGAGAGAGAAGAGGGGGAAGAAACAGGTAAACATAATGCAAACAAATGCAACACGGTGCGTGTGATGCTATGATGCAGTGTAGGGTTGCCTAAATATGCATCTAAGTCATTTTAGTTATTTTTAGAATTATTCTGGGATTTAATATCCGACGTGTGTGCACTATTCATCTGTCGGATTCGGGTCCGGAGTTACGAGTTCTTCTACGTAGGGGGTTCCGATGGAGAAACAGACGGCACGATCAGACTCGTCTCGTCGTTCTGAGCAACTTTCATGTTTTAACTTTTTCGATCCGAGCTACGGTTTAAAAGTTATTAATTTTTAAAGATTATTTGAATTTCTGGAATTATTTTATTTATCAGAAAATGAATTATGACGTCAGCATGACGTCACTGTGACATCAGCGCTCAACAGCGTCGCTGACCAGTCAAACATGACATGTGGGTCCAGTGGGACCCACATGTCAGTCTCTGTTAAGACTAACAGTGGATTAATTCAGTTAACAGGGTGATTAGAGGGGTGGGCCCCACATGTCAGTGAGACATTAGGCTAAATTAATTAATTTTAGTTAATTAAGTGCTTAATTAGGTTAATTAGCCGCCGGGGCCCACATGTCAGAGAGAGGGGGTGAACAGTGCCGCGTTGACTCTGGTCAACGAGGTCAAAGTGGGGTCCCAGGGACCACCCGTCAGTGGCCCAGGTGGTGCCACGTGGGTGCCACGCCAGCGCGGCGACCGGAGACGCGCCGGCGACCTTCCCAGCGGCGGAAGTTCGCCGGAGCTGCCCGGAAATCCGCTACGCTGCGTCAAATCGCCCGCAACCACTTGCGTTCGATCGGTCTCTCGCCCGCGCATCTAACTACGGTGGTAGTTCGACCGAACACAGCCTCTAGCGACGGCGGCGAGCGGTGGAGCGGTCGCCGGAGTTCGGGCTTCGACGAATCCTTAGCTAGGGGGTACGGGAGAGCGTGTGCGCGGGCGCGTTCGACTCCTGGAAGCAGCAGGAACAGAATGCCGTGCTCAAACGAGCACGACAGGGGCCATGGCCACGGCGGCGAGTTGAACCGCGGCGTCGGGCTCACGGCGTCGTCGGCTGCTAGCTACAGGCGACGGCGGGCAGCGCAAAGAATAGGAGAGAAAGGCTGGAAGCTCACCGAGCGGCTACGGAAAGCCCTTGGTGGCTTAGGAGCAGCAGACGGCGCCGGGGACGACGAAGCTCACCGGAAGCGGAGAGATGCGGGGCGGCTCGATTCGCTTGTAGCCGGGCTCCCTGGCTCCTTCCAGTGGCGCCAGAGGTTGAGGAAGACGACGACGGAGCTGGCCGGCACAGTGGGCGAGCGCGGGGTCGCCGGTGGCCACGGCAAATGGCGAAGTGCGGCGTCGTCGGCGCTCGGACGCCTCGGATCTGAGGAGGAAGGAGGCAGAGCGAGCGAGGGAGAGAGATGGGGAATGCCAGGGGAAGCCAGGGGGGTTGAGTGGTTCCGGCCTTATCTCCTCCTCCTCCCTGTAGCGTCGGTGGCGCCGCGGTGTCGCCGGCCGACTGGCGCGCGCGCGCGGCCACGGCGGGGACGACACGGGGAGGAGGGAGACGAGGTGGGCCTGCTGGGCCGCGACTCGGGGCACTGTGCACTAAGGCCCAGTGCACAGTGTCCCGCTTTTGATTTTCTGTTTTAGCTTCTCCATTTTCTTTTATCCTTTTCTGTTTCAAAATGTTTAGGGCACTTGTGCACTTTCGAAAAATGTGGGAGTTGGCCCAAATATTGCAATGCAATATTAGCTCTCACCAAAAAGTGGTTTGGACAGTTTTGGAGTTCATTTGAATCTGCAATGATTTTAAATGAATTAATATTGCTGTTTTGGGTGCTGTTTCATCTTGTTTCACTCACTTAGCTAACTCCAAAAATAATGATTATGATTTTGCCATGACCACTGGATTATTTGCTAATTAAATAACATTTCTCCAGCAGAGTTTGATCAACCTTATATTTCACTTATGAATTTAAGTTGATTTTTAAAAATGGAGTTGATTTACTTTGGTTAACCACTATGTTTAATCACTGCATATGATATGACTTGGCATTATTAACAGCTGATCATGGTGGCTATTACATAGGGGTGTTACAAGTTCTCCTCCTCTAAAAGAAATTCTCGTCCCGAGAATTTAGGAGGTAGAAGGAAAGAGTCCGGGATATTCTTCCCGAAGATGATCCTCACGTTCCCAAGTGGCTTCATCTTCAGTATGATTCGACCATTGCACTTTTAGGAACTTGGTCGTCTTCTGACGAGTACGACGCTCAGCTTCGTCGAGGATGCGGATCGGATGCTCCTTATAGGAAAGATCATCTTGTAGCTCGAGCATCTCATGATCCACTGCACGACGCGGGGATTCCTTGAAGCACTTACGGAGTTGCGACACGTGGAAGACATCATGAATATGGGAGAATTGCGGTGGCAACTCCAATTTATATGCCACCTGTCCCCGTCTAGCCATGATGCGGAAAGGACCAATATAGCGAGGAGCTAGCTTGCCCTTGATTCCGAAACGACGGGTGCCCTTCATTGGAGTGACACGAAGATAGGCTTGATCACCAGGTTGATAGATCACACCCCATCGCTTGCGATCATAATTACTCTTCTGACGGTCTTGAGCTGCTTTGAGATTCTCCCGGACAATTCGGACTTGTTCTTCGGCATGCTGAATGATGTCCGGTCCAACAAGAGGCCGTTCCCCAGTTTCTGACCAATTCAGAGGGGTTCGACATTTACGTCCATAAAGAACCTCAAATGGGGCCATTTTTAAGCTGGCTTGATAACTGTTGTTATAAGAGAACTCGGCATACGGGAGAGATTCCTCCCATTTCTTACCGAAGGATATAACACAGGCTCGTAGCATGTCTTCAAGCACTTGATTAACGCGCTCAACTTGGCCTTGAGATTGGGGATGATAAGCTGAACTCCAGGTAATATGAGTTCCCATTGCTTTCTGGAAACTTTCCCAGAAATGGCCAGTGAAAATGCTGCCACGGTCTGAACTGATTTCCTTGGGAATACCATGGAGTGAAACAATTCTGGAGATATATAGCTCTGCTAACTGACTAGCAGTAATAGTCTCCTTAACTGGCAGAAAGTGTGCAACCTTGGAGAGTTGGTCGACGAAGACAAGAATGGCATCGTGACCCTTCTGAGACTTGGGAAGACCAGTAATGAAGTCCATTTGCACTTTATCCCACTTCCATAGAGGAATAGGGAGCGGTTGCAGAATTCCAGCAGGTTTTTGATGTTCTGCCTTCACGCGACGACAAACGTCACACTCGGCAACATAACGAGCAATATCCTGCTTCATCCTAGACCACCAGTACCTTTGACGAAGATCTCGATACATTTTGGTACTACCCGGATGGATAGACAGCGGTGTATCATGGGCCTCCTTCATGACTTTGTCAGTCATCAGCTCGAAGCGAGGTACTACGATGCGGTCTCTGAAATATAATGTACCATCTTCAGCAACTGAGAAATCCCGATACTTAGCAAGGTGAAGCTCCTTCTTCATCAAGTCAATTTCAGCATCTTTGGCTTGCGCTTCTTTAACAACCTTCAGAAGGTCTGGCTGTACCACAAGGTTATTAAGAGAACCCTGGGGAAGAATTCGCAGATTCAGCTGAGTCAGTTCTGCGTGAAGACGAGGTTGAGCTTGCCTAACCATGAGGTTGTTGCAATATGACTTGCGACTCAGGGCATCGGCCATTACATTAGCTTTGCCCGGGGTATAAGAAATACCGCAGTCATAATCCGCGATAGCTTCTAACCATCGTTGTTGTCGGAGATTAAGATCCGGTTGAGTGAATAAGTATTTCAGACTTTGGTGATCGGTATAAATTTCACACCGATTACCCAGAAGGTAGTGTCGCCATAACTTCAATGCATACATCACTGCTGCAAGTTCAAGATCATGCACTGGATAATTCTCTTCATGTGGACGCAATTGACGTGAAGCATATGCAATTACTCTCCGCTCTTGCATTAGGACGCAGCCTAATCCCTGACGAGAGGCGTTGCAATATATGACAAAGTCCTTGCGAGAATCAGGAGGAGCAAGCACTGGAGCAGAAGTGAGCTTGTCCTTGAGGGTTTGGAAACTTTCCTGACACTTGTCTGTCCACTCAAACTTAACGCCTTTGTGGAGCAGATTAGTCAGGGGCTTGGCGATCTTGGAGAAGTTCTCGACGAATCGGCGACAATAGCTGGCTAGACCGAGAAAGCTTCGGACCTGCTTGGCATTCTTCGGAGGAGTCCAGTCAAGGATAGCCTGAACACGCTCCGGGTTAACGGCAATACCGTCCTTGGAAATCACATGTCCAAGGTAGGTCACTTCAGGAAGCCAGAATTCGCATTTAGAGAACTTGGCATATAATTGGTGCTCTCGAAGTCTCTCCAGAACTAGTCGAAGGTGCTCAGCATGTTCTTCTTTGTTCTTCGAATAAACCAGAATATCATCCAGATATACTGTAGGAGATATGCCCTAGAGGCAATAATAAATGTTATTGATTATCTCCCTGTTCATAATTAGGTTTATGTTCCATGCTATAACTGCAATGATTCTCGAGTCTGCAAATAAAACGAGGCTCGGAGGAAGACTCATATGCACGTGTGGGATAATAAACGGTAAAATGTATTCCTAGTCTGGCCTCTAAGACTAGCTCAAGTGTTGCATGATGGTTCTGTTTTCCTGATCATGGGCATGTCTATGCCAGCAATTTTGAGGGCACAATGTTAACAGAACATTTGTGTTGAATCGACCCGATTGATGTTATGCTATGAGGTTCTTTCGTCACAAGTTATGGTTAATAACACAGAGATGGTTAATGTTTGCATGATTCCTTAGACCATGAGAGTATCGAGTTTCTTCATGCTTGCTTCAGGGTGAGAAGGAAAGAGTCCGGGATATTCTTCCCGAAGATGATCCTCACGTTCCCAGTGGCTTCATCTTCAGTATGATTCGACCATTGCACTTTTAGGAACTTGGTCGTCTTCTGACGAGTACGACGCTCAGCTTCGTCGAGGATGCGGATCGGATGCTCCTTATATGAAAGATTATCTTGCAGTTGTAGCATCTCATGATCCACTGCACGATGCGGATATTCCTTGAAGCACTTACGGAGTTGCGATCGTTGTGCGGCGTCTGCCTCGGGAGCTACGTCAACGTCGGGGGCTACCGAGAGAGAAGAGGGGGAAGAAACAGGTAAACATAATGCAAACAAATGCAACACGGTGCGTGTGATGCTATGATGCAGTGTAGGGTTGCCTAAATATGCATCTAAGTCATTTTAGTTATTTTTAGAATTATTCTGGGATTTAATATCCGACGTGTGTGCACTATTCATCTGTCGGATTCGGGTCCGGAGTTACGAGTTCTTCTACGTAGGGGGTTCCGATGGAGAAACAGACGGCACGATCAGACTCGTCTCGTCGTTCTGAGCAACTTTCATGTTTTAACTTTTTCGATCCGAGCTACGGTTTAAAAGTTATTAATTTTTAAAGATTATTTGAATTTCTGAAATTATTTTATTTATCAGAAAATGAATTATGACGTCAGCATGACGTCACTGTGACGTCAGCGCTCAACAGCGTCGCTGACCAGTCAAACATGACATGTGGGTCCAGTGGGACCCACATGTCAGTCTCTGTTAAGACTAACAGTGGATTAATTCAGTTAACAGGGTGATTAGAGGGGTGGGCCCCACATGTCAGTGAGACATTAGGCTAAATTAATTAATTTTAGTTAATTAAGTGCTTAATTAGGTTAATTAGCCGCCGGGGCCCACATGTCAGAGAGAGGGGGTGAACAGTGCCGCGTTGACTCTGGTCAACGATGTCAAAGTGGGGTCCCAGGGCCCACCCGTCAGTGGCCCAGGTGGTGCCACGTGGGTGCCACGCCAGCGCGGCGACCGGAGACGCGCCGGCGACCTTCCCAGCGGCGGAAGTTCGCCGGAGCTGCCCGGAAATCCGCTACGCTGCGTCAAATCGCCCGCAACCACTTGCGTTCGATCGGTCTCTCGCCCGCGCATCTAACTACGGTGGTAGTTCGACCGAACACAGCCTCTAGCGACGGCGGCGAGCGGTGGAGCGGTCGCCGGAGTTCGGGCTTCGACGAATCCTTAGCTAGGGGGTACGGGAGAGCGTGTGCGCGGGCGCGTTCGACTCCTGGAAGCAGCAGGAACAGAATGCCGTGCTCAAACGAGCACGACAGGGGCCATGGCCACGGCGGCGAGTTGAACCGCGGCGTCGGGCTCACGGCGTCGTCGGCTGCTAGCTACAGGCGACGGCGGGCAGCGCAAAGAATAGGAGAGAAAGGCTGGAAGCTCACCGAGCGGCTACGGAAAGCCCTTGGTGGCTTAGGAGCAGCAGACGGCGCCGGGGACGACGAAGCTCACCGGAAGCGGAGAGATGCGGGGCGGCTCGATTCGCTTGTAGCCGGGCTCCCTGGCTCCTTCCAGTGGCGCCAGAGGTTGAGGAAGACGACGACGGAGCTGGCCGGCACAGTGGGCGAGCGCGGGGTCGCCGGTGGCCACGGCAAATGGCGAAGTGCGGCGTCGTCGGCGCTCGGACGCCTCGGATCTGAGGAGGAAGGAGGCAGAGCGAGCGAGGGAGAGAGATGGGGAATGCCAGGGGAAGCCAGGGGGGTTGAGTGGCTCCGGCCTTATCTCCTCCTCCTCCCTGTAGCGTCGGTGGCGCCGCGGTGTCGCCGGCCGACTGGCGCGCGCGCGCGCGGCCACGGCGGGGACGACACGGGGAGGAGGGAGATGAGGTGGGCCTGCTGGGCCGCGACTCGGGGCACTGTGCACTAAGGCCCAGTGCACAGTGTCCCGCTTTTGATTTTCTGTTTTAGCTTCTCCATTTTCTTTTATCCTTTTCTGTTTCAAAATGTTTAGGGCACTTGTGCACTTTCGAAAAATGTGGGAGTTGGCCCAAATATTGCAATGCAATATTAGCTCTCACCAAAAAGTGGTTTGGACAGTTTTGGAGTTCATTTGAATCTGCAATGATTTTAAATGAATTAATATTGCTGTTTTGGGTGCTGTTTCATCTTGTTTGACTCATCAATCATATTCCAAAAATGTTGGTTATGATTTTGCCATGACCACTGGATTATTTGCTAATTAAATAACATTTCTCCAGCAGAGTTTGATCAACCTTATATTTCACTTATGAATTAAGTTGATTTTAAAAATGGAGTTGATTTACTTTGGTTAGCCACTATGTTTAATCACTGCATATGATATGACTTGGCATTATTAACAGCTGATCATGGTGGCTATTACATAGGGGTGTTACAGGTGGTGCGGAGGCATCTTGTAAGGACGCTTCGCAATAGGAGTGGTGCCAGGCTTCAAGTCGATGACGAACTCGACAGCTCTAGCAGGGGGTATTCCTGGAAGTTCTTCTGGAAAAACATCCGGGAAGTCACAGACAACTGGGATAGTCTCAATCCCATCAAGCGGAGAAGCATTCAACGCATTCAAGGCATAAATTTGAGCCTCGGCGTTCTGAGTGATATGAGCATGGTAATTCACCATCTCATTCGAGGGGTGCAAGAGGTGAACAACTTTGGTGGCACAATTGATTGAGGCATAGTGGGCCTTCAACCAATCCATTCCCAGAATAAGGTCAATCTTGGACGATTTCAGAATAATGGGAGACGCACTGAACTCCAACTCTTCGATTTCAACGGGAACATTATAGCTAACTACAAAGGTTCGGCAACCACCCGCGGGGGTGTGTACCAATAAGGGTGTGTTCATGTATTCGCATTTAATGTCATGCATGCGTGCAAAATGTTCTGACATGAAGGAATGCGATGCTCCTGAATCAAATAAAACAGATGCTGGTACTGAATTAACGAGAAGTGTACCCATCACAGTATCTGGTTGATCTGGAGCTTCAGACATGTTGACGTGGTAGTACTGCCCACGACCATAAGAAGGTCTGGCATTATTGTTGCGCTGCTGAGGAATACCACGGCCAATTCCACGTCCAGCAGAAGGGAGAGCTAGTTGATTCTGATTCTGAGAACAGTCTCTAGCACGGTGACCTGGCTTGCCACACTTGAAGCATAGTCCGCTGTCAGGACGAGGTGCTGGAGCTCGAGGTGCTGGAGCTGGCAGGGGCTGTCTCGGTGGTGGAGGTGGCAGACGTGGTGCAGCATAAGAAGGTCTGTTCGCAGGAGCTGCTGAACGGAACATGCCTTTGGGGAACCAGATGCGTCGCTTCTGGGAAGACGAGCCCGAAGATGAGCCTGACTCACGGGTGCGTCTGGACGCTTCCTTGTGCTTCTTAAGTCCAGTTTCAACCATGATGGCCTTATTCACCAAGGTGGCGAAATCAGGATAATCTTGAACAAGAAGGGCTAACTGAATGTCATGGTGCAGTCCTTCACGAAACTTCTCCTGTCTGCGTTCATCAGTAGGAATGTCCTCTTCAGCGTAACGAGATAAGTCTAGAAACTCGCGCTGATAGACTTCCACAGTCTTGTTTCCTTGGACAAGGCTACGGAACTCAGCCTTCTTCCTAGCTATGACAGCTTGAGGAATGTAGCGGGCACGGAATGCAATCTTGAATTCTGCCCAAGTGACGACAGTACCAGGCGGCAGAGTCTGTCGGTGAGTGGCCCACCATTGGGCTGCGGGACCCTTAAGAAGATATGTCGCAAAAGTGACATAGTTAATTTCGGCGACACTAGCAGACTCCATCTCATGGGAGATGTCACGCAGCCAGTCATCGGCATCCAAGTCAGCACTGAACTGTCCTCGAAGTCGTGCGACGGCAGAGTAAGCAGCATCATGGACTGCCATCTCAATCGTCACGCCGATACCGTGAAAACGGTGAAGCTCAGTGTCAGAGTTATCCTGCTGATCGTAGATGCGAACATCAGCATAGTACTGCTCCTGGTTGAACTCACGATAAACCTCATAGACCATGTACTCGGGGCACCAGCGGTAACCCAGTCTACTCAGGAGGGCGATCAGAACAGCTGGAAATCCAGGGGCATCACGAGCCCAAGTGCGAAGCACAAGCTGGGTCGTAGGCCGCGGTGGAAATAGCCGATCCATCTGAAACAGAAAGGTTCAGGGTTGTCATAAGACAATGAGAATATAACCAATCTCGGAAGGAAAGGTTAAACAAAACAATGGAAAGGAAAATGATTATCAGACTAATCAGATCAAAGACAGGGAAATCGCACTGAATCCAGCTCTCCGGGTGGATAGAATTAACGAGAACCTAAATGTCGGCGTTTAGTAATTTTGCAAAACCCGAATAGAAGAGAGGATAGAATCCCAGAGTAAAGACGGGGAATAAAAGATCCTAATACCACCCAGTTGGCGACGTGGGCCCGTAAGCCACACAGCCAAGTTAGTAAAACAGTTTTTGACCACTAGACTCAACTTCGGCCAAAGAATTGGATAGGGGGATAACTAGAGGCAGTCGGCTCTGATACCAACCTGTGACGACCCCGACTTAATCGTGCACTAATCATACACGCAAATGCGCACGATCTAGCCTAAGGACTCACTTGAAGATATCACAACACAACTCTAAAACATAAATAAAGTCATGCAAGCTTAATATTACAAGCCAGGGCCTCGAGGGCTCGAATACATAGCTCGATGGCATACAAGCGTCAGCGGAAGCATTAGATATCTGAGTACAGATATATTACAGAGAGAGAGATAAGCCTTCACAGAGGCGGGGTAAAATAAAATACTACGATCGAAAGGCGTAGGCCTCCTGCCCTGGACCCTCCGATCCTACTCCTGGTCGTCGAACGGCTCCTCGTAGTAGTAGTACTCGCCAGGCGGGTAGTAGTACTGGTCGTCGGCTGGGGCTTCTGGCTCAGGGGCTCCGTCGTCTGGTGGCATCAAATGGAATATGGGGGAAAAAGAAAATAAAGCAAACGTGAGTACTCATCCGAAGTACTCAGCAAGCAAGGATCTACACTACATATGCATCATTGTCAAAGGAATGGCTGTATATGTGGACTGGGCTGCAGAAATGCCAGAGTAGAGGGGGGAAGCCTAGTCCTATCGAAGACTAGCATCTTCAACAATCTTCGACAGTCTTGCAGCATCAGGAGAGAGCAGATGAACATAATGTAAAGTAGTAGTAGTAATATCATCAACCTCGACCTGAGATCCTTTCTCGACTCCCTGCGAGAAAGCAATCCCAGAGCCGTACTATCCAATTCTCATCACATGTTCTAGTTGTACCGATCGGGATACAACTCCGAGTGTCCGTTACCGTAGGACAGGCTATCGATAGAAGTTTCTTCCCTGCAGGGGTGCACCAACTTACCCACCACGCTCACTTAACTCTGGCCGGACACACTTTTCTGGGTCATGCCCGGCCTCGGCTAAGCAACACGCCGCAACCCGACCTAGGCTTATAAGAGAGGTTAGCACGCCGGACTAAACCTATGCCCCCAGGGGTCTTGGGCCATCGCCCCGGGAACTCCTGCGCGTTGCGTGGGCGGCCGGAAGCAGACCTAGCAACCCCTTAATACAAGCGCGGTTGCGTAACCAGTCCAATCCAGCGCGCGCCGCTCAGTCGCTGACGTCCATTAAGCTTCGGCTGAAGTATACGACGCAGAACGCCCATACTATGCCCACGTGATGGTTAGTGCTATCGGGCCAGAGGCCCCTCGGATCAAATATCCAAACCGTAGTGGATTAGGAGCGCGTGGAAACGAGCAGAGACTCACGATCGATGTGACCCCGTCGCCCCGTCTCGAGGACTTGCGGCAAGGGCTAAGAATGCCCGGCCACGCCTCGTAGTTATCTCGCGGGCACCATCCAGGTCAACCCGACTCCACATCACTTCGCGTTAAGCTCGCGCGGGTACCCCTCAGGGCCGACCCGTCTTTAGTATCGTGGTTCATAGTCAAGTCGTAATATCCAAGGTAACTGTGTGTCGGACACCGAAGGGAACCATGAGGAATCACCCTCGATGGAATTCCCGCTCGATGTTATCATCAAGGTGAACGAAGGAGGAATCACCCTCGAGGTCCACACTTGAGAGGTTGCGCGACGATGTCGTTATCGGGGGTGGTGTAGGAGGAATCACCCTCGCTTACCACGACCGAGTAACTAACCTACAAGGTTAACATCAGAAGTGCTAACGAGGTATCACCCTCGGCACTCGACGGTAACCCAGCAGTGTCGGCAACTAAGGGGTAGTGATGTGCGGTGCCAGGGTCTGGTCCTCAATCCCGATGATCGGGTCTTCTGATATCCAGCAGGGCAGTCGGGATCAAGTGGAGGTCTCTGTCGTGTCTCTACCCAGCCTATAATAATCAGTCTAGGATAACCAGTAAGGTAACAAAGCAGGGTACAATAATCAGGCTATGCAGCAGATATAGGAAAACAGTAGCAGTAGCAGTTCTAATGCAAGCATAAGAGAGAAAAGAGTAGGCGATATAGGCATGCTCAAAATGGGGGTGCTTGCCTGTTTGCTCGGGGGCAAGGGCAAGGTCTTCAATAGTATCGTCGGGGACGTAGTCGTACTCCTGTGCGGCGTCTGCCTCGGGAGCTACGTCAACGTCGGGGGCTACCGAGAGAGAAGAGGGGGAAGAAACAGGTAAACATAATGCAAACAAATGCAACACGGTGCGTGTGATGCTATGATGCAGTGTAGGGTTGCCTAAATATGCATCTAAGTCATTTTAGTTATTTTTAGAATTATTCTGGGATTTAATATCCGACGTGTGTGCACTATTCATCTGTCGGATTCGGGTCCGGAGTTACGAGTTCTTCTACGTAGGGGGTTCCGATGGAGAAACAGACGGCACGATCAGACTCGTCTCGTCGTTCTGAGCAACTTTCATGTTTTAACTTTTTCGATCCGAGCTACGGTTTAAAAGTTATTAATTTTTAAAGATTATTTGAATTTCTGGAATTATTTTATTTATCAGAAAATGAATTATGACGTCAGCATGACGTCACTGTGACATCAGCGCTCAACAGCGTCGCTGACCAGTCAAACATGACATGTGGGTCCAGTGGGACCCACATGTCAGTCTCTGTTAAGACTAACAGTGGATTAATTCAGTTAACAGGGTGATTAGAGGGGTGGGCCCCACATGTCAGTGAGACATTAGGCTAAATTAATTAATTTTAGTTAATTAAGTGCTTAATTAGGTTAATTAGCCGCCGGGGCCCACATGTCAGAGAGAGGGGGTGAACAGTGCCGCGTTGACTCTGGTCAACGAGGTCAAAGTGGGGTCCCAGGGACCACCCGTCAGTGGCCCAGGTGGTGCCACGTGGGTGCCACGCCAGCGCGGCGACCGGAGACGCGCCGGCGACCTTCCCAGCGGCGGAAGTTCGCCGGAGCTGCCCGGAAATCCGCTACGCTGCGTCAAATCGCCCGCAACCACTTGCGTTCGATCGGTCTCTCGCCCGCGCATCTAACTACGGTGGTAGTTCGACCGAACACAGCCTCTAGCGACGGCGGCGAGCGGTGGAGCGGTCGCCGGAGTTCGGGCTTCGACGAATCCTTAGCTAGGGGGTACGGGAGAGCGTGTGCGCGGGCGCGTTCGACTCCTGGAAGCAGCAGGAACAGAATGCCGTGCTCAAACGAGCACGACAGGGGCCATGGCCACGGCGGCGAGTTGAACCGCGGCGTCGGGCTCACGGCGTCGTCGGCTGCTAGCTACAGGCGACGGCGGGCAGCGCAAAGAATAGGAGAGAAAGGCTGGAAGCTCACCGAGCGGCTACGGAAAGCCCTTGGTGGCTTAGGAGCAGCAGACGGCGCCGGGGACGACGAAGCTCACCGGAAGCGGAGAGATGCGGGGCGGCTCGATTCGCTTGTAGCCGGGCTCCCTGGCTCCTTCCAGTGGCGCCAGAGGTTGAGGAAGACGACGACGGAGCTGGCCGGCACAGTGGGCGAGCGCGGGGTCGCCGGTGGCCACGGCAAATGGCGAAGTGCGGCGTCGTCGGCGCTCGGACGCCTCGGATCTGAGGAGGAAGGAGGCAGAGCGAGCGAGGAAGAGAGATGGGGAATGCCAGGGGAAGCCAGGGGGGTTGAGTGGCTCCGGCCTTATCTCCTCCTCCTCCCTGTAGCGTCGGTGGCGCCGCGGTGTCGCCGGCCGACTGGCGCGCGCGCGCGCGGCCACGGCAGGGACGACACGGGGAGGAGGGAGACGAGGTGGGCCTGCTGGGCCGCGACTCGGGGCACTGTGCACTAAGGCCCAGTGCACAGTGTCCCGCTTTTGATTTTCTGTTTTAGCTTCTCCATTTTCTTTTATCCTTTTCTGTTTCAAAATGTTTAGGGCACTTGTGCACTTTCGAAAAATGTGGGAGTTGGCCCAAATATTGCAATGCAATATTAGCTCTCACCAAAAAGTGGTTTGGACAGTTTTGGAGTTCATTTGAATCTGCAATGATTTTAAATGAATTAATATTGCTGTTTAGGGTGCTGTTTCATCTTGTTTCACTCACTTAGCTAACTCCAAAAATAATGACTATGATTTTGCCATGACCACTGGTTTATTTGCTAATTAAATAACATTTCTCCAGCAGAGTTTAATCAACCTTATATTTCACTCATGAATTTAAGTTGATTTTTTTTTTAAAATGGAGTTGATTTACTTTGGTTAACCACTATGTTTAATCACTGCATATGATATGACTTGGCATTATTAACAGCTGATCATGGTGGCTATTACATAGGGGTGTTACACGCTAAGATCTCCCACATCAAGTCCCCCACCAGTCCCGACGCCGTACTCGCCTTCCTCGCCGGCCTCGGCTTCTCCGGCGCCGATGTCTCCGCCCTCATCGCCAAGGACCCCAAGTTCCTCTGTGCCAGCGTGGGGCGAACCCTGTCGCCCATTTTCGAGGAGCTTACCGGCCTCGGTCTCTCCCGTTCCGAGGTCGTCCGCCTCGTCTTGCTCACCGCCAGCGGCGGCCATTTCCGTAGTAGATTTGTCGTCTCCAGGCTGCACTACTACCTGTCCCTCTTCGGCTCCTTCGAGAACCTCCTCCGCGCTCTCAAGTGCCGCCTTTGCTTTCTCGCGTCCGACCTCGAGAAGCGGGTGAAGCCCACTGTCACGCTCCTACAGAAGTGCGGGCTAGGTGCTTGCGATATTGCCAAGCTGTTAACGGCTGTGCCCAGGATGCTCACCACCAACCCAGAGCACATCCGGTGTGACGCCCCCGGCCCGATCGCGCGCTAATCATACACGCAAATGCACACGATCAAGCCTAAGGACTCACGGGAAGATATCACAACACAACTCTAAAACATAAATAAAGTCATACAAGCTTTATATTACAAGCCAGGGCCTCGAGGGCTCGAATACATAGCTCGATGGCATACAAGCGTCAGCGGAAGCATTAGATATCTGAGTACAGATATAAAAGAGAAACAGAAAGGCCTTTAGAAAGGCGGGGCAAAATAAAACACTACGATCGAAAGGCGCAGGCCTCCTGCCTGGGACCCTCCGATCCTACTCCTGGTCGTCAGTCAACTCATAGTAGTATCCATCCTCTGGGTAGTAGTAGTAGCGATCGTCGGCAGGGCAGCTGTCTCAGGGGCATTTTTACGAAGGATATAACACAGCTCGTAGCATGGGCTTCACGCACTTTGATAACGCGCTCAAATTGGCCTTGAGATTGGGGATGATAACGCTGAACTCCAGGTAATATGAGTTCCCATTGCTTTTGGAAAATTTCCCAGAAAATGGGCCAGTTGAAAAATGCGGCCACGGTCATGAACTGATTTCCTGGGAATACCATGGAGTGAAACCCAATTCTGGAATGGAGATATATAGCTCTGCTAATCTGTGTGTTAGCAGTAATAGTCTCCTTAATGGCAGAAAGTGTGCAAACCTTGGGAGAGTTGGTCGACGAAGACAAAATGGCATCGGGACCCTTCTGAAGACTTGGGAAGACCAATATGAAGTCCATTTGCCAATTTATCCCACTTTCCATGAGAGGGAATTAGGGAGCGGTTGCGAAATTCCAGAAGGTTTTGATGTTCTGCCTTCACCGAATGACAAACGTCACACTCGGCAACATAACGACAAATCATGTCCTGCTTCCATCCTTAGAAACACCAGTCCCCTTTGACGAAGATTCGATCATTTTGGTATACCAGGATGGAAGACCAGCGGGGTATTCGGCCTCCCCTTCATGACTTTGTCAGTCATCCGGTAAGAGAGAAGAGAAAAGGAAAGAGTGGTACTAAGAGCAGGTCTCTGGAAATAAATGTACATCTCAGCAACTGAGAAATCCCGATTACTTAGCAACGGTGAAGCTCCTTCTTCATCAAGTCAATTTTCAGCTCTTGGGCTTGCGCTTCTTTAACAACCTTTCAGAAGGCTGCTGTACACAAAGGGTTATTAAGAGAACCCTGGGGAAGAATTCGCTATTCAGCTGAGTCAGTTCTGCGTGAAGACGACGGTGAGCTGCCTAACCATGAGGATTCGTTGCAATATGACTTGCGATCTCGGGCATCGGCCGATACATAGCCCTTTGCCCGGGGATAAGAAATACCGCAGTCATAATCCGCGATAGATTTAACAACGTTTTGTCGGAGTTAAGATTCCGTTGAGTGAGTGAATAAGGATTAGGACTTTGGTGACGGTATAAATTTCACACCGAGTACCTGAAGGTAGTGGCGCCATCAAATTCAATGCATACCTACTGCTGCAAGTTCAAGATCATGCACTGGATAATTTCTCTTCATGTGGACGCAATTGACGTGAAGGCATTATGCATTACTCTCGCTCTTGCATTAGGCGCAGCATAATCCCTGACGAGAGGCGTTGCAATATATGACAAAGTCCTTGCGAGGAACACTCAGGAGGAGCAAAACGCACTGGAGCAGAAAGAAGGCAAGCTGTCCTTGAGTGTTTGGAAACTTTCCTGACACTGTTGTCACTCAAAATTAACGCCTTGTGGAGCAGATTAGTCCAGGGGCTTGGCGATCTTGGAGAGTCTTACGACGAGATCGGGACAATAGCTGGCTAGACACGAGGAAAGCTTGGACCTGCTGGCAGTCTTCGGAGGAGTCCAGCAAGGATAGCCGGAACACGCTCCGGGTTTAACGGCAATACCGTCCTTGGAAATCACATGTCCAAGGTAGGTCACTAGGAAGCCAGAATTCGCATTTAGAGAATTGGCCATATAATTGGTGCACTGCGAAAAGGTCTCTCCAGAACTAGCGAAGGGGCTCAGCATGTTTTCTTTGTTCTTCGAATAAACCAATATCATCCAGAATACTGTAGGAGATATGCCCTAGAGGCATAATAAAATGTTATTGATTATCTCCCTGTTTCATAAGTTAGGTTTAGTTCCATCTATAACTGGCAATGATTCTCGAGTCTGCAAATAAAAACGAGGCCGGAGGAAGGACATATGCACGTGTGGGATAATAAACGGTAAAATGTATTCCTAGTCTGGCCTCTAAGACGCATCAGTGTTGAATGAGGTTTGTTTTCTGATATGGGATGTCTATGCCAGCAATTTTGAGGGAACATGTTAACAGAAAACATTGTGTTGAACGCCCGATTGATGATGTTAGCATGAGGTATTTCGTCACAAGTTACAGTATGGTTAATAACACAGAGTATGGTTAATGTTTGGCATGATTCTTAGACCTGAGAGTATCGAGTTCTTCATCTTGCTTCATGAACTTTGGGTTGTTTAAACGTGAATGGTTAATGGGTGGCATTACGGCGGCTACGGGTTACATGGAAAAAGTGTGTCAAGTAAAACTTGATAGACTAAAGGATTTGGGATTTGCTCCTCCGGCGATGGGAGATATCTCTGGGCCCTCTCGGTGGTACGGTATCCATCATCGTTGGCCAGACACTTTGTGATTTGATCACACGGCGGATGACCGGACATCGGATTACCCCTACTACACGGTAACGAGAAAAGAGAAACCAATAATCGGTGACGAGTGGTAACTAGATCGTGGACAAGTGTTGGATCCACTGGGAATGGCCAACATGTCTCACCTGGGTATTGGAAACAATAACAACAGAATAGCAACAGGACATAGCCCCGGCAAACTGGAGGTGCACTCGAATTTCATTCGTGGTATAGGGTCAATATGGGGTCCAAGGCTCGCATGTTGATCATTGATCGGAGGGGTTCCGTGTCATGTCTATACTCACGAAGTATAGGGTCACACGTTAAGGGTCATCTATCTGATGCATACAAAGATAGGGAGTCTGAGAGAAAATCACCGAACAGTTTCGGACACCGAAAAGTTCGAGACCAGCGAAAAGTGTCCGCAGAGGAAGGTCACCGGATGAGTCCGGTGAAACTGAAAAAGTTGTTTCAGGGGATACCATTAAGTCAAAATGGTTTCGGCAAATGCCTGAATAATTTAATTCTTGGAGGATACCAGAATCATTCTGGAAACTTCTGGGGAATTTTCTGGAAGACAAAAAACCAGAATGTTCCGGGGCTGGCCAGGAAACCGCTTCGATGCTTTCGCAAGATGAAATCACTAAACTGGAATTAGTTCCAGAACGCATTGAAAATATATTTTAGTGGGTACGGGAAAATGTTCTAAGCCCCGCCCACATTAAATATTTTCAGTCGAACGGGACGCTGAAAAATGTCGTCGGAATAGTTGAAAGTGCTTTTTGGGCAAATTTATGAATAAGCACTTTTGGAAATTCTTAAGGGCCTCTAGAAGGGGAAGGAGGGCATGGGCACCTCATGGGGGGGTCCCCCCCACCAGGGTGGCCGGCCAAGGGAGGGGGAGCACCACTGGTGCTCACATGGCCACTCCCTATGGCCATATCCTTTTGGAGGGAATGTCAAGGGACGTTGGGGGTTTTGTGTGACAATTTTACACCTTGGCTAGCCTATATATAGGAGTGATTTGGCAGCCATTTCCCCATCTCTTAGTCTCCACAAGCCAAGCCATGCATGATCTGGCTTCGCTCCCTCCAGCGAAATAGTTTCGTAAGAGCGACAGGCTGTGCTGGGTTCGGTGGGAACTAGTTTGGAGCGAGCCCATGCCGGATAGATGAACCGCGTATGTGTGCAACTTGTAGAGAGTGTCGTAGTTTCGATTCTAGGTGCCCGAGGGGGTTTTACGGAGAGTGCCTACACCGGAGGGCGTCAAGTGACGGGTCCGAGTTCTGTGACGTATCCCCGAGGGCAGGTCTGAGTGGGACCGGTCAGTTTCGAAGGTACCTCCCGAAGGGCCTGTCACGCGACATCGTCTGGGGGACTGTTCAACAAGCGCCGGAGGGCTGTCGAAGGAGAAGGAGAGATCATCCTCCGGTTGGGAGGTTGATTAAATCCTAGACTGCGGTGGATCTGCACCGCCGATGTCATCGACTCTACTTCCGCTGCGCTCGAGTCGGTAAACGAAAAGATCAAACTTGTATGCGTCTCATAGTGGTCCTGGCTGGTGGTCGTAGGTCGGAAAATTTGTGTTTCTGTCGCGTTACCTACTATACCACGACGAATTGTCGAGGTAATCCATGAATAATTGTAATTCATTAGCGGGAGAAGGTAGCTGGGCATTCGTCGACGCAATGACATGACTGTGTACTCGTAAGGAGCATACACGAGTAACGAAGCAGTCTTTGGAATATCCTCTCGTCGGCACGGATCTGGTAATAACCCAAACTCAAGTCGAGTTTAGAAAACATCGAAGATCGATCAAATTGCAGGATTCCTACTCTCCGTCCGTGCGCACTCTGATGAGAATAAGTCTTATCGAATGACATCGGAGGTATAATCAACTCGGAGAGAAAGGTTAAACAAACAATGGAAAGAAAAAAATGTTATCAGACTACTCAGATCAGACGACAGGGAATCGCCACTATCCAGCTCTCCGGGTGGATAGGACATTTAACGAGATCCTAATGTCCGGTGTTAGAACTTTTTTAAACCCGAATAGATGAGAGATTAGATCCAGAGTAAGACGAGAATAAAAGATCCTAATACCACCCAGTGGCGACGTGGCCGTAAGCACCCAGGGCCAAGGTTAGTAAAACAATTTTTGACCACTAGACTAAATTCGGCCAAGGAATTGGGAAGGGGGATTCCTAGAGGCAGTCGGCTTGATACCAAACCTGTGACGACCTCGGCTTAATCGTGCACTAATCATACACGCAAATGCCACGATCAAGCCTAAGGACTCATTGAAGATATCACAACACAACTCTAAAACATAAAAATAAGTCATACAAGACTTATATTACAAGCCAGGCCTCGAGGGCTCGAATACAAGCTCGATGGCATACAAGCGTCAGCGGAAGCATAGATATCTGAGTAAAGAGATATACACAGAGAGAGATAAGCCTTACAGAGGCGGGGTAAAAATAAAACTACGATCGAAAGGCGAGGCCTCCTGCCCTGGACCCTCGATCCTACTGGTCGCTGAGACGGCTCCTCGTAGTAGTAGTACTCGCCAGGCGGATAGAGTACATGGTCGGTGGGGCTCTGGTCAGGGGTCGTGTCTCCGGTATCTGGCATCAAATGGAAAATGGGGGGAAAAAGAAAATAAAGCAAACGTGAGTACTCTATCGAAGTACTCAGCAAGCAAGGATTACACTACATATGCATCATTGTCAAGGAATGGTTGTATATGTGGACTGGGCTGCAGAAATGCCAGAGTAGAGGGGGAAAGCCTAGTCTATCGAAGACTAGCATCTTCAACAATCTTCGACAGTCTTGCAGCATCAGGAGAGAGCAGATGCAAATAATAAAGTAGTAGTAGTATATCATCAACCTCGATGAGATCCTTTCTCGACTCCCTGCGAGAAAGCAATCCCAGAGCCGTACTATCCAATCTCATCACATGTTTTAGTTGTACGATCGGGATACAACTCCGAGTGTCGTTTACCGTAGGACAGGCTATATTAGAAGTTTCTTCCCTGCAGGGGTGCACCAACTTACCCACCACGCTCACTTAACTCTGGCCGGACACACTTTTCGGGTCATGCCCGGCCTCGGCTAAGCAACACGCCGCAACCGAACCTAGGCTTATAAGAGAGGTTAGCACGCCCGGACTAAAACCTATGCCCCCATGGGTCTTGGGCCATCGCCCCGGGAAACTCCTGCTGCGTTTGCGTGGGCGCCGGAAGCAGACCATAGCACCCCTTAATACAACGCAAGGTTGCGTAACCAGTCCAATCCAGCGCGCGCCGCTCAGTCGCTGACGTCCATTAAGCTTCGGTGAAAAGTATACGACGCAGACGCCCCTACTATGCCCACGTGATGGTTAGTGCTATCGGGCCAGACGGCCCCTCGGATCAAAAATCCCAAACTAGTGGATTAGGAGCGCGTGGGAAACGAGCAGAGACTCACGATCGATTGTGACCCCGCGCCCCCGTCTCCGAGTACTTGCGGCAAGGCTAGAATGCCGCGGCCACGCCTAGGTTATCTCGCGGGCACCATCAGGTCAACCGACTCCAATCACTTCGCGTTAAGCTCGCGCGGGTACCCTCAGGGCACGACCCGTCTTTGTATCGGGGTTCATAGTCAAGTCGTAATATCCAAGGTAACTGTGGTGTCGGACGACAGGGAACCATGAGGAATCACCCTCGATGGAATTCCGCTCGATGTTATCATCAAGGTGGAACGAAGGAGGAATCACCTCGAGGTCCACACTTGAGAGGTTGCGCGACGATGTCGTTATCGGGGTGGTGTAGGAAGGAATCACCCTCGCTTACCCACGACGAGTAACTAACCTACAAGGTTAACATCCAGAAGTGCTAACGAGGTATCACCCTGGCACTCGACGGTAACCCAGCCAGTGGTCGGCAAACTAAGGGGTAGTGATGTGCGGTGCCAGGGTTGGTCCTCAATCCCGATGATCGGGTCTTCTGATATCCCGCAGGGCAGGGGATAAGGGGAGGTCTCTGTCTGTGTCTCTACCCCAGCCTATAATAATCAGTCTAGGATAACCAGTAAGGTAAACAAAAGCAGGGTTACAATAATCAGGCTATGCAGCAGATATAGGAAAAAAGTAGCAGTACGCAGTTCTAATGCAAGATAGAGAGAAAGAGGTAGGCGATATAGGCATGCTCAAAATGGGGGGGGCTTGCCTGTTTGCTCGGGGGCAAGGGCAAGGTCTTCAGTAGTATCGTCGGGGACGTAGTGACTCTGTGGGCGTTGCCTCGGGAGCTACGTCAAGTCGGGGGCTACCGAGAGAGAAAGAGGGGGAAGAAACAGGTAAACATTAATGCAAACAAATGCAACACGGTGGTGTGATGCTATGATGCAGTGTAGGGGTTGCCTAAATATGCATCTAAGTCATTTTAGTTATTTTTAGAATTATTCTGGGATTAATATCCGACGTGTGTGCAAATTCATCTGTCGGATTCGGGTCCGGAGTTACGAGTTCTTCTACTAGGGGGTTCCGATGGAGAGAAACAGACGGCACGATCAGACTCGTCTCGTCGTTCTGAGCAACTTTCATGTTTAACTTTTTCGATCCGAGCTACGGTTTAAAAGTTATTATTTTAAAGATTATTGAATTTCTGAAATTATTTTATTTATCAGAAAATGAATTATGACGTCAGCATGACGTCAATGTGACGTCAGCGCTAACAGCGTCGTGACCAGTCAAACATGACAGGGGGTCCAGGGACCCCACATGTCAGTCTTCTGTTAGACTAACAGTGGATTATGCAGTTCTTCCAGTGGCGCCAGAGGTTGAGGAAGACGACGACGGAGCTGGCCGGCACAGTGGGCGAGCGCGGGGTCGCCGGTGGCCACGGCAAATGGCGAAGTGCGGCGTCGTCGGCGCTCGGACGCCTCGGATCTGAGGAGGAAGGAGGCAGAGCGAGCGAGGGAGAGAGATGGGGAATGCCAGGGGAAGCCAGGGGGGTTGAGTGGCTCCGGCCTTATCTCCTCCTCCTCCCTGTAGCGTCGGTGGCGCCGCGGTGTCGCCGGCCGACTGGCGCGCGCGCGCGCGGCCACGGCGGGGACGACACGGGGAGGAGGGAGACGAGGTGGGCCTGCTGGGCCGCGACTCGGGGCACTATGCACTAAGGCCCAGTGCACAGTGTCCCGCTTTTGATTTTCTGTTTTAGCTTCTCCATTTTCTTTTATCCTTTTCTGTTTCAAAATGTTTAGGGCACTTGTGCACTTTCGAAAAATGTGGGAGTTGGCCCAAATATTGCAATGCAATATTAGCTCTCACCAAAAAGTGGTTTGGACAGTTTTGGAGTTCATTTGAATCTGCAATGATTTTAAATGAATTAATATAGCTGTTTAGGGTGCTGTTTCATCTTGTTTCACTCACTTAGCTAACTCCAAAAATAATGACTATGATTTTGCCATGACCACTGGTTTATTTGCTAATTAAATAACATTTCTCCAGCAGAGTTTGATCAACCTTATATTTCACTCATGAATTTAAGTTGATTTTTTTTTTAAAATGGAGTTGATTTACTTTGGTTAACCACTATGTTTAATCACTGCATATGATATGACTTGGCATTATTAACAGCTGATCATGGTGGCTATTACATAGGGGTGTTACAAGTTCTCCTCCTCTAAAAGAAATTCTCGTCCCGAGAATTTAGGAGGTAGAAGGAAAGAGTCCGGGATATTCTTCCCGAAGATGATCCTCACGTTCCCAAGTGGCTTCATCTTCAGTATGATTCGACCATTGCACTTTTAGGAACTTGGTCGTCTTCTGACGAGTACGACGCTCAGCTTCGTCGAGGATGCGGATCGGATGCTCCTTATATGAAAGATTATCTTGCAGTTGTAGCATCTCATGATCCACTGCACGATGCGGATATTCCTTGAAGCACTTACGGAGTTGCGATACGTGGAAGACATCATGAATATGAGAGAACTGTGGCGGCAATTCCAATTTATAAGCCACATGTCCACGTCTAGCCACGATACGGAAAGGACCAATATAGCGAGGAGCTAGCTTGCCCTTGATTCCGAAACGACGGGTGCCCTTCATTGGAGTGACACGAAGATAGGCTTGATCACCAGGTTGATAGATCACACCCCATCGCTTGCGATCATAATTACTCTTCTGACGGTCTTGAGCTGCTTTGAGATTCTCCCGGACAATTCGGACTTGTTCTTCGGCATGCTGAATGATGTCCGGTCCAACAAGAGGTCGTTCCCCAGTTTCTGACCAATTCAGAGGGGTTCGACATTTACGTCCATAAAGAACCTCAAATGGGGCCATTTTTAAGCTGGCTTGATAACTGTTGTTATAAGAGAACTCGGCATACGGGAGAGATTCCTCC
>CM022298.1:627136059-627192920 GCA_011799875.1 Thinopyrum elongatum
TTGGTGTCCATATCTTTTTGGTTTGGATTTTATTTAATTGAAAAGGGGTTGAATAGTGCTATGTTGCTGCTGTTTCTTGTTGTTCGAGTCCTTTTACAATTCCAACTAATGTTGCAATCATTTTTATAAATGCTATGGGAATATTTGCAACATGATGCACATTTTAGTTCTAGGTTTTGAGCAACTTTTATTTTCCACTTTCATTTAAATTTGAATTTGACTTAGGAGTTGAAATGCAATATGATGCTAATAATGATCATGCACTGTTAAGCTTGCTGACATGTCATTATCAAAAGTGATTACTGTAGTTAACCACCAGGGGGTGTTACAAATCTCCTCTACTAACAAGAATTCTCGTCCCGAGAATTAAGAAATAGAAGGAAAAAGTTCGGGGTATTCCGCACGAAGATTATCCTCGCGTTCCCAAGTGGCTTCATCTTCAGTATGATTTGACCACTGCACTTTGAGGAACTTGGTAACCCTCTGACGGGTTCGACGTTCAGCTTCATCGAGGATGCGGATCGGATGCTCCTTATAAGATAGATCATCATGCAATTCGAGCATCTCGTGATCCACTGCTCGGTGCGGAGATTCCTTGAAGCATTTACGAAGTTGCGACACATGGAAGACATCGTGGATATGAGAAAATTGTGGCGGCAACTCCAATTTATATGCCACCTGACCACGTCTGGCAACAATGCGGAAAGGACCAATGTAGCGCGGAGCTAGCTTGCCCTTGATTCCAAAACGGTGAGTGCCCTTCATAGGGGTGACACGAAGATAAGCGTGATCACCAGGTTGATAAGTCAAACCCCATCGTTTGCGATCATAGTTGCTCTTCTGACGGTCCTGAGCCGCCTTGAGATTTTCACGGACGATACGGACTTGTTCTTCGGCGTGTTGAATAATATCTGGACCCACGAGCGGTCGTTCCCCAGTTTCTGACCAATTCAGAGGGGTTCGACATCTACGTCCATAGAGAACTTCAAAGGGGGCCATTTTCAGACTAGCTTGATAGCTGTTGTTATAAGAGAACTCGGCATATGGAAGAGATTCTTCCCACTTCTTGCCGAAAGAAACAACACAAGCTCGTAGCATGTCTTCAAGCACTTGGTTGACTCGCTCGACTTGGCCTTGAGATTGAGGGTGATAAGCTGAACTCCAGGTAATATGAGTTCCCATAGCTGTTTGGAAACTTTCCCAGAATTTGGAAGTGAAAAGACCGCCACGGTCCGAACTGATCTCCTTCGGAATACCGTGGAGTGATACAATTCTGGAGATATACAACTCTGCTAACTGACTAGCAGTGATCGTCTCCTTGACAGGCAGAAAGTGTGCAACTTTAGAGAGTTGGTCGACGACGACAAGAATAGCATCGTGACCCTTCTGTGACCTGGGAAGTCCTGTAACAAAATCCATCTGAACCTTATCCCATTTCCATAGAGGAATAGGAAGTGGTTGCAGAATTCCAGCTGGTTTCTGATGTTCTGCTTTAACGCGGCGACACACATCACATTCAGCAACATAACGAGCAATGTCCTGCTTCATTTTAGACCACCAGTACCTTTGACGGAGATCACGATACATCTTGGTGCTACCCGGATGAATAGACAACGGGGTATCATGTGCCTCCTTCATGACTTTGTCAGTCATGAGTTCGAAACGAGGTACCACAATGCGGTTTCTGAAATACAAGGTTCCATCTTCAGACAGCGAGAAATCCCTGTACTTTTCAAGGTGAAGACTCTTCTTCATCAGATCAACTTCAGCATCTTTAGCTTGCGCATTCTTAACAGCTTTCTCAAGATCTGGTTGTATCACAAGGTTATTAAGAGGACCCTGTGGAACAATACGCAGATTCAGCTTGCACAGTTCTTCAAAAAGACGAGGTTGAGCTCGCTTAACCATGAGGTTGTCGCAATAGGACTTGCGGCTTAAGGCATCAGCCATCACGTTAGCCTTGCCAGGGGTATAGGAAATACCCAAATCATAGTCCGCAATGGCCTCCATCCATCTTTGCTGACGGAGGTTTAGAGAAGGTTGAGTGAACAAGTACTTCAGACTTTTATGATCCGTGTATATCTCGCAACGATTACCGAGAAGGTAATGTCGCCATAACTGCAATGCATAGATCACAGCAGTTAGTTCTAGATCATGTACCGGATAATTCTCTTCATGTGGGCGCAACTGGCGAGAGCCATAGGCAATCACTTTACGCTCTTGCATTAGGACACAGCCTAATCCTTCACGAGATGCATCACAATAAATCACAAAGTCTTTGTTAAGCAAACGTGAGTTACTCATCCGAAGTACTCAGCAAGCAGGATCTACAACTACATAGCATCATTGTCAAAGGAGATGGTTGATATGTGGACTGGGCTGCAGAATGCCAGAGTAGAGGGGAAGCCTAGTCCTATCGAAGACTAGCATCTCAACAATCTCGACAGTCTTGCAGCATCAGGAGAGAGCAGATGAACATAAGTGTAAAGTAGTAGTAGTAACTATCATCAACCTCGACCTGAGATCCTTTCCGACTCCCTGCGAGAAGAAAGCATCCCAGAGCCGTACTACCAATTCTCATCAATGTTTCTAGTTGTACACGATCGGGTACAACTCCGAGTGTCGTGTACCGTAGACGGCTATCGATAGAAGTTTCTCCTGCAGGGGTGCACCAACTACCACCACCACGCTCACTTAACTCTGGCCGGACACACTTTTCTGGGTCATCCCGGCCTCGGTCTAAAGCAAACGCGCAACCGCCTGAGTTAGAAGAGGAGGTCAGCACGGGAACTACAACCTATGCCCCAGGGGTCTTGGGCCATCGCCCCGGGAATCCTGCGCGTTGAGTGGGCGGCCGGAAGCAGACCTAGCACCCCTAATACAAGCGCGGTTGCGTAACAAGTCCAATCCAAGCGCGCCGACCGCTCAGCGCTGAACGTCCATTAAGCTTCGGCGAAGTATACGACGAGCAGAACGCCCTACTATGCCCACGTGATGGTTAGTGCTATCGGGCAGAGGCCCCTCGGTATCAAATATCCAAACCGTAGTGGATTAGAGACGGCGCGACGGAGAAACGAGCCGAGACTCACGATCGATGTGACCCGTCGCCCCGTCTCGAGGAATTGCGGCAAGGGCTAAGATGCCCGGCCACGCCCTCGTAGTTATCTCGCGAGGGGCACCATCCAGGTCAACCCGACATCCACATCACTTCGCGTTAAGCTCGCGCGGTACCCTCAGGCCCGACCGTCTTTGATACGTGGTTCATAGTCAAGTCGTAATATCCAAGTAAATGTGTGTCGGACACCGAAGGGAACATGAGGAATCACCCTCGATGGAATTCCCGCTCGATGTATCATCAGGTGAGAAGGAGGAATCACCCCGAGGTCCACACTGAGAGGTTGCGCGACGATGGTCCTCGGGGGTGGTGTAGGAGGAAATCACCCTCGGTACCACGACCGAGAGTAACAACACAGGTTAACATCAGAAGTGCTAACGAGGGTACACCCTCGGCACTCAGACGGTAACCCAGCAGGTCGGCAAACTAAGGGTAGTGATGTGCGGTGCCAGGGTCTGGTCCTCATCCCGATGATCGGAGTTCTTCTGATATCCAGCAGGGCAGTCGGATCAAGTGGAGGTTCTGTCGTGTATCTACCCAGCCTATAATAATCAGTCTAGGATAACCAGTAAGGTAACAAAGCAGGGTACAATAATCAGGCTATGCAGCAGATATAGGAAACAGTAGCAGTAGGAGTTCTAATGCAAGCAAGAGAGAAAGAGTAGGCGATATAGGCATGCTTCAAATGGGGGTGCTTGACTGTTTGCTCGGGGGCAAGGGCAAGGTCTCTATAGTAAGTCGGGGAAGTAGTCGTATCCTGTGCGGCGTCTGCCTCGGGAGCTACGTCAACGTCGGGGGCTACCGAGAGAGAAGAGGGGGAAGGAAACAGGTAAAACATAATGCAAACAAATGCAAACACGGTGCGGTTTGTGTGCTATGATGCAGTGTAGGGTGCCTAAATATGCATCTAAGTCATTTTAGTTATTTTTAGAATATTCTGGGATTTAATATCCGACGTGTGTGCACTTCATCTGTCGGTATTCGGGTCCGGAGTTACGAAGTTCTTCTACGTAGGGGGTTCCGATGGAGCGAAACAGACGGCACGATCAGATCGTCTCGTCGTTCTGAGCAACTTCATGTTAACTTTTTCGATCGCGAGCTACGGGTTTAAAAGTTATTAATTTTAAAGATTATTTGAATTCTGGAATTATTTTATTTATCAGAAAATGAATTATGACGAGCATGACGTCACTGTGACATCAGCGTCACAGCGTCGCTGCCAGTCAAACCAGACTGGGGGCCAGTGGGACCCACATGTCCGTCTCTGTTAAGACTAACAGTGGATTAATTCAGTTAACAGGGGTGATTAGAGGGTGGGCCCCACGTCAGTGAGACATTAGGCTAAATTAATTAATTTTAGTTAATTAAGTGCTTAATTTAGTAATTAGCGCCGGGGCCCACATGGCAGAGGAGAGGGGTGACAGTGCGGTGACTCTGGTCAACGAGGTCAAAGTGGGGTCCCAGGGACAACCCGTCAGTGGCCCAGGTGGTGCCACGTGGGTGCCACGCCCAGCGCGGCGACCGGAGACGCGCGCGACCTTCCCAGCGGCGGAAGTTCGCCGGAGCTGCCCGAAAATCCGCTACGCTGCGTCAAATCGCCGCAAACCACTTGCGTTCGATCGGTTCTCGCCGCGCATCTAACTACGGTGGGTAGTTCGGACCGAACACAGGCTCTAGCGACGGCGGCGAGCGGTGGAGCGGTCGCCGGAGTTCGGGCTTCGACGAATCATAGTAGGGGGTAGGGAGGAATGAGGCGTGTGGCGGGGCGCGTTCGAAGCCTGGAAGCAGCAGGAACAGAATGCCGTGCTCAAACGAGCACGACAGGGGCCATGGCCACGGCGGGGGTTGAACCGCGGGTCGGGCTCACGGTCGTCGGTGCTAGCTACAGGCGACGGCAGGGCAGCGCAAAGAATAGGAGAGAAAGGCTGGAAAGCTCACGGAGCGGCTACGGAAGCCCTTGGTGGCTTAGGAGCAGCAGACGGCGCCGGGGACGACGAAGCTCACGGGAAGCGGAGAGATGCGGGGCGGCTCGATTCGCTGTGTAGCCGGGCTCCCTGGCTCCTTCCAGTGGCTCGCAGAGGTTGAGGGAAGACGACGACGGAGCTGGCCGGACAGTGGGCGAGCGCGTGGGGTCGCCGGGTGGCCAGGCAAATGGGCGAAGTGCGGCGTCGTCGGCGCTCGGACCGCCGTCGGATCTGAGGAGGAAGGAGGCAGAGCGAGCGAGGGAGAGAGATGGGGAAGGCAGGGGAAGACGGGGGGTTGAGTGGGCTCGGCCTTATTCCTCCTCCCTGTAGCGTCGGTGGCGCACGCGGTGTCGCCGGACGACTGGCGCGCGCGCGCGCGCGGCCACGCGGGGACGACGGGGGGAGGGAGACGAGTGGGCCTGCTGGGCGCGACTCGGGGACATGCACTAAGGCCCAGTGCACAGTGCCCGCTTTTTGATTTCTGTTTAGCTTCTCCATTTTTTTATCCTTTCTGGTTCAAAAATGTTAGGCACTTGTGCACTTTCGAAAAATGTGGGAGTGGCCCAAAATTGCAATGCAATATTAGCTCTCACCAAAAAGTGGTTGGACCGTTTTGGAGTTCATTTGAATCTGCAATGATTTTAAAATGAATTAATATAGCTGTTTGGGTTGTGTTTCATCTTGTTTCACTCACTTAGCTAACCCAAAATAATGACTATGATTTGCCATGACCACTGGTTTATTTGCTAATTAATAACATTTCTCCAGCAGAGTTTGATCAACCTATATTCACTCATGAATTTAAGTTGATTTTTTTTTAAAATGGAAGTGATTTACTTTGAACCACTTGGTTTTAATCACTGCATTGATATGACTTGGCATTATTAACAGCTGATCATGGTGGGCTATATACATAGGGGTTGTTACAAGTTCTCTCCTCTAAAAGAAATTTCTCGAGAATTTAGGAGGTAGAAGAAAAGAGGTCCGGGATATTTTCCGAAGATGATCCTCACGGTCCCCAAGTGGCTTCATCTCGTATGATCGACCATTGCACTTTAGGAACTTGGTGTCTTCGACGAGTACGACGCTCAGCTCGTAGAGGATGCGGATGGATGCTCCTTATATGAAGATTATCTTGCAGTTGTGCACTCATGATCCACTGCACGATGCGGATATTCCTTGAAGCATTACGGAGTTTGCGATACGTGGAAGACTCATGAATATGAGAGAACTGTGGCGGCAATTCCAATTTATAAGCCACATGTCACGTCTAGCACGATACGGAAAGGACCAATTAGCGAGGAGTAGCTTGCCCTTGATTCCGAAACGACGGGTGCCCTTCATTGGAGTGACACGAAGATAGGCTTGATCACCAGGTTGATAGATCACACCCCATCGCTTTCGATCATAATTACTCTTCTGCGGTCTTGAGCTGCTTTGAGATTCTCCGGACAATTCGGACTTGTTTTCGGCATGCTGAATGATGTCGGTCCAACAAGGTCGTTCCCCAGTTTCGACCCAATTCAGAGGGGTTGACATTTACGTCCATAAAGAACCTCAAATGGGGCCATTTTAAGCTGGCTTGAAATGTTGTTATAAGAGAACTCGGCATACGGGAGAGATTCTCCCATTTCTTACCGAAGGATATACACAGCTCGTAGCATGTCTTCAAGCACTTGATTAACGCGCTCAACTTGGCCTTGAGATTGGGGATGATAAGCTGAACTCAGGTAATATGAGTTCCATTGCTTCTGGAAACTTTCCCAGAAATGGCAGTGAAAATGCTGCCACGGTCTGAAATGATTCCTGTGGAATACCATGGAGTGAATGAAACAACTCGGAGATATTAGCTCTGCTAAAGACTAGCGTAATAGTCCTCTAACTGCAGAAAGTGTGCAAACCTGGAGGTTGTCGACGAAGACAAGAATGGCATCGTGACCCTTCTGAGGATGCGGAAGACCAGTAATGAAGTCCATTTGCACTTTATCCCACTTCCATAGAGGAATAGGGCGCGTTGCAGAATTCACAGCAGGTTTTTGATGTTCGCCTTCCCGCGACGAACAAACGTCACACTCGGCAACATAACGAGCAATATCCTGCTTCATCCTAGACCACCAGACCTTTGACGAAAGATCTCGATACATTTTGGTACTACCCGGATGGATAGACAACGGGGTATCATGGGCCTCCTTCAGACTTGTCAGTCATTCAGCTCGAGACGAGGTACTACGATGCGGTCTCTAAAATAATGTTACCATCTTCAGCAACTGAGAAATCCCGATACTTAGCAAGGTGAAGTCCTTCTTTCAAGTCAATTCAGCATCTTTGGCTTGCGCTTCTTTAAACAACCTTCAGAAGGTCTGGGCTGTACCACAAGGTTATTACGAGAACCGGGGAGAATTCGCCAGATTCAGCTGAGTCAGTTCTGCGTGAAGACGAGGTTGAGCTTGCCTAACCATGAGGTTGTTGCAATATGACTTGCGACTCAGGGCATCGGCCATTCATTAGCTTTGCCGGGGTATAAGAATACCGCAGTCATAATCCGCGATAGCTTTAACCATCGTTGTTGGGAGATTAAGATCCGGTGAGGAATAGTTTTCAGACTTTGGTGATCGGTATAAAATTTACAACCCGATTACCCAGAAGGTAGGGCGCAATAACTTCAAGCATACCTCACTGCTGAAGTTCCAAGATCATGCACTGGATAATTCTCTTCATGTGGACGCAATTGACGTGAAGCATGCAATTACTCTCCGCTCTTGCATTAGGACGCAGCCTAATCCTGACGAGAGGGCGTTGCAATATATGACAAAGTCCTTGCGAGAATCCAGGAGGAGCAAGCACTGGAGCAGAAGTTGAGCTTGTCTGAGGGTTTGGAAACTTTCCGACACTTGTCTGTCCACTCAAACTTAACGCCTTTGTGGAGCAGATTAGTAGGGGCTTGGCGCCTTGGAGAAGGTCCATGACGAATCGGCGACTAGCTGCTAGAGACGAGAAAGCTTCGACCTGCTTGGCATTTTCGGAGGAGTCCAGTCAAGGATAGCCTGAACACGCTCCGGGTAACGGCAATACCGTCCTTGGAATCACATGTCCAAGGTTAGTCACTTCGGAAGCCAGATTCGCTTTATTAGAACTTGGCATATATTGGTGCTCTCGAAGTCTCAGAACTAGTCGAAGGTGCTCTAGCATGTTCTTCTTTGTTCTTCGAATAAACCAGATATCAGATGAGATAACTGTAGGATGTATTCCCTAGAGGCAATAATAAATGATTGATTATCTCCTGTTCATAATTAGGTTTATGTTCCATGCTATAACTGCAAGATTCTCCGTCTGCAAATTAAACGAGGCTCGGAGGAAGACTCATATGCAGTGGTGGGATAATAAACGGTTAAAATGATTCTAGTCTGGCTCTCTAAGACTAGCTCAAGGTGTGCATGATGGTTTTTTCTGATCATGGGCATGTCTATGCCAGCAATTTTGAGGGCACAATGTTAACAGAAATTGTGTGAATCGACCGATTGATGTATGCTCATGAGGTCTTTCGTCACAAGTTCATGGTTAATACACAGAGATGGTTAATGTTTCATGTTCCTTAGACCATGAGAGTATGAGGTTCTCTCACTTGCTCATGAACTTTGGTGGTTGTGTTATACGTCATCCGAAATGGGTGGCTATTACGGCGGCTTAGGGTTCATGGAAAAGTGTCAAGTAACTTGATAGCTAAGCATGGGATTTGCTCCTCCGGCGATGGAGAGTATCTCTGGGGCCCTTCGGTTGTACGGTATCCATCATCGTCTGGCCAGACACTTTGTGATTTGATCAGGGGATGCCGGAACATGGTAACGAGAAAAGAGAAACAATACCGGTAACGAGGTAACTAGCATAGTGGAAAGTAGTTGATCCACGGAATGCCAACATGTCTCACCTGGGTTATTTGTACATATCACGAAGCAACAGGAATACAACGGCAACTGGAGGTTCACCGAATATTCATTCGTGTGGGTATGGGTCAATATGGGTGTCCACGGCTCCGAGGTGATATGCTCGGAAGGGGTTCCGGTCTATGTCTATACTTCACACGAACTATAGGGTCACACGCTAAGGTCATCTATTGCTGAATACAAGATAGGGGTCTGAGAGAAATCACCGAAAAAGTTTCGGACACGCAAAGTTCGGACAGCGGACAGTTCCGCAGAGAGAGGTCACCGGATGAGTTCGTGAAACTGAAAAGTTGTTTCAGGGGATACCATTAAGTCAAAATGGTTCGGCACATGCTGTAATTCTGGAGGATACCAGATCATTTGGAAACTTCTGGGATTTTCTGGAAAGAAAAACCAGAAAGTGTTCGGGGCTGCCGGAACCGCTTCAGATGCTTTCGCAGATAAATCACTAAACTGGAATTGTTCCAGAACGCATTGAAACATTATTTAGTGGGTACTGGAAATGTTCTAAGCCCACATAAATATTTTCAGTTCGAACGACGCTGAAAAATGTCGTCGTGAATAGTGAAATGCTTTTGGGAATTTATGAAAAGCACCTTTTTGGAAATTCTAAAAGGGCCTCTAGAAGGGGAAGGAGGGCATGGCACCTCATGGGGGGGTCCCCCCCCCAAGGGTGGCCGGCCAAGGAGGTGGAGCACCATGGTTGCTCCACATGGCACTCCCATATGGCATATTCCCTTTTTGAAAGAGGATATCCAAGGGCACTTGGGTTGGGTTTTTTGTGACAATTCCTTACCCTTGGCTAGCCTATATTAGGAGTGATCTGGCAGCATTCCCCATCCTTGACTCTCACACAAGCCATGCATGATTGGCATTCTCTCTCCCTCCAGGAAATGTTTCGTAGAGCCGAAAGGCTGTCTGGGTTCGGTGGGAACTAGTTCTGGACGGCGAAGCCCTGCCGGATAGATGGACACCGTTGTGTGCAACTCTGTAGAGGTCGTAGTTTCGATCTAGTGCCGAGGGCTGTTCGAGAGTGGCTCCCGGAGGCTGTCCAAAGTGACGGTCCGAGTTCTGTGAGTCCCCCGAAGGGCTGTCTGAGTGACCGTTCAAGTTTCGAGGTCCTCCCGAAGGGCCTGTCCGCGACTCGTCTGGGGGACTGTTCACAGCCCCGGAGGGCTGTCGAAGGAAGACGAGGAGTTACATCCTCGCGGTGGAGGTTGTAAATCCTAGCGCGGGGGATCTGCAACCGCCGATCGTCATCGACTCTTTCCGCTGCGCTCGAGTCGCGTAACGAAAATATCAAACCTTGTATGCAGTCTCCATAGTGGTCTGGGCTGTGCGTAGGTCGGAAAATTTGTTTTCTGCTGCGTTACCCTACATATACCCCGACGAATTTGTCGAGGTAATCCATGAATATGTAATTCATTAAGTGGGAGAAGGTAGCTGGAGCATTCGTCAGACCAAATGACATGACTGTGTACTCGTAAGAGACATAAAGAGTAACGATGCAGTCTTGTGTCTTTGAATATCCTATTCGCGGACACGGATTCTGGTATAACCCAACCTCAAGTCGAGTTTAGAAAACATCGAAGATCGATCAACTTGCAGGATCCTATCTCCGTGTCACTCTGATGCCAGAATACGGTCTTATCGAATGACAACTCGGGATAATACAACTCGGCGAGAAAGTGGAAAAGTTAAAAACAATGGAAAGAAAAATGATTATCAGACTAATCAGATCAACGACGGAAATCGCACTGAATCCAGCTCTCCGGGTGGATATGAATTAACGAGATCCTAAATTGCGGTGTTAGTAAATTTTATTAACACGAATAGATGAGAGATAGAATCCCAGAGTAAAGACGAGGATAAAAGATCCTAATGACCACCCAAGGTGGCGACGTGTGCCCGTAAGCCACACAGCCAAGTTAGTGAAAACAATTTTGACCACATAGACTCAACTTCGGCCAAGGAATTGGGAAGGGGGATTCCTAGAGGCCGCGGCTCTGATACACAACCTGTGACGACTCGGCTTAATCGTGCACTAATCATACACGCAATGCGCCACGATCAAGCCTAAGGATCAACTTGAAGCTCACTAAATCACAACACAACTCTAAACATAAAATAAAGTCATACAAGCTTAATATTACAAGCCAGGGCCCGGGGCGCGAATACAAGCTCGATGGCATACAAGTCAGCGGAAGCATTAGAATCTGAGTAAAGTATTATTACACAGAGAGAGATAAGCCTTCACAGAGGCGGGGTAAAAAATAAAAACTACGACTGAAAGGGGGAGGCCTCCTTCCCTGGACCCTCCGACTCTACTCCTGGTCGTAGAACGCTCGTAGTAGTAGTACTCGCCAGGCGGATAGTAGTATGGTCGTCGGCTGGGGGCTTCTGGCTCAGGTCGCGTCTGGTGCCATCAATGGAAATGGGGGAAAAGAAAATAAAGCAAAACGTGAGTACTCATCCGAAGTACTCAGAGCAAGCAAGGATCTACACTACTTGCATCATTGTCAAAAGGTGGTTGTATTGTGGACTGGGCTGCAGAAATGCCAGAGTAGGGGGGAAAGCCTAGTCCTATCGAAGAACTAGCATCTTCAACAATCTTCGACAGTCTGGCAGCATCGGAGGAGAGCGAGAGATAACATAATGTAAAGTAGTAGTGTAATATCATCAACCGCGACTGAGATCCTTTTCGACATCCTGCGAGAAGCAATCCCAGAGCGTACTATCCAATTCTCATCACATGTTTAGTTGTACCGATCGGGAACACTCGAGTGTCCGTTACCGTAGACAGGCTATCGATAGAAGTTTTTCCTGCAGGGGTGCACCAACTTACCCACCACGTCACTTAACTCTGGCCGGACACACTTTTCGGGTCATGCCCGGCTCGGCACAGCAACACGCCGCAACCCGACCTAGGCTTCATAAGAGAGGTTAGCGCCGGGACTAAAACCTAGGCCACCAGGGGTCTGGGGCCATGCCCCGGGAACTCCTGCGCGTGCGTGGGCGGGCCGAGGAAGCAGACCTAGCAACCCTCTAATAAAGCGAGGTTGTTGCGTAACCGTCAAATCCAGCGCGCGACCGCTCAGTCGGCTGAACGTCCATTAAGATTCGGCTTGAAGTATACGACGCAGAACGACCCCCATACTTGCCCCTGGATGGTTAGTGCTATCGGGCCGAGGGCCCCTCGGATCAATATCCAAAACCGTAGTGGATAGGAGGCGTGGAACGAGCAGAGATCACGATCCGATGTGACCCCCGTCGCCCCGCCGAGGAATTGCGCGCAAGGGCTAAGAATGCCCGGCCACGCCTCGTAGTTATCTGCGGGCACACACCAGGTCAACCGACTCCAATCACTTCGCGTTAAGCTCGCGCGGGTACCCCTCAGGGCCGACCCGTCTTTAGTATCGTGGTTCATAGTCAAGTCGTATATCCAAGGTAACTGTGTGTCGGACACCGAGGGAACCAGAGGAATCACCCTCGATGGAATTCCCGCTCGATGTTATCATCAAGGTGAACGAAGGAGAAATCACCCTCGAGGTCCACACTTGAGAGGTTGCGCGACGATGTCGTTATCTGGGGGTGGGGTAGGAGGAATCACCCTCGCTTACCACGGACCGAGTAACTAACCTACAAGGTTAACATCAGAAGTGCTAACGAGGTAATCACCTCGGCATCGACGGTAACCCAGCAGTGTCGGCAACTAAGGGGTAGTGATGTGCGGTTGCCAGGGTCTGGTCCTCAATCCGATGATCGGGTCTATGATATCCAGCAGGGCAGTCGGGGGATCAAGTGGAGGGTCTCTGTCGTGTCTCTAACCAGCTATAATAATCAGTCTAGGATAAACCGTAAGGTAAAAGCAGGGTACAATAATCAGGCCTATGCAGCAGATATAGGAAAACAGTAGCAGTACAGTTCTATAGCAAGCATAGAGAAGAAAGAGTAGGCGATATAGGCATGCTCAAAAGGGGTGCTGCCTGTTTGCTCGGGGGCAAGGGCAAGGTCTTCAGTAGTAGCGTCGGGGACGTAGTCGTACTCCGTGCGCGTCTGCTCGGGAGAGCTAGTCAACGTCGGGGGCTACGAGAGAGAAAGAGGGGGAAGAAACAGGTAAAAATAATGCAAAAACAATGCAACACGGTGCGTGTGATGCTATGAGCAGTGTAGGGTTGCCTAAATATGCATCTAAGTCATTTAGTTATTTTTAGAATTATTTCGGGATTTAATATCCGAGGTGTGCATATTCATCTGTCGGATTGGGTCCGGAGTTACGAGTTTCTTCTACGTAGGGGGTTCCGATGGAGAAACAGACGGCACGATCAGACTCGTCTCGTCGTTTCTGAGCAACTTTCATTGTTTACTTTTTCGATCCGAGCTACGGTTTAAAATGTATTAATTTTAAAGTTATTTGAATTTCTGTAAATTATTTTATTTATCAGAAAATGAATTATGACGTCAGCATGACGTCACTGTGACGTCAGCGCTCAACAGCGTCGCTGACCATGCAAAACTGACAGTGGTCCAGTGGGGACCCACACGTCAGTCTCTGTTAAGACTAACAGGGATTAATTCAGTTCAAGGGTGTGATTAGGGGTGGGCCCCCACATGTCAGTGAGACATTAGGCTAAATTAATTAATTTTAGTAATTAAGTGCTTAATTAGGTTAATAGCAGCCGGGGCCCACATGTCAGAGAGAGGGGGTGAACAGTGCGCGTTGACTCTGGAGGAACGATGTCAAAGTGGTAAGGTCCCAGGGCCCACCGTCAGTGGCCCAGGTGGTGCCACGGTGGTGCCACAGCCAGCGCGGCGAAGAGACGCGCCGGCGACCTTCCCAGCGGCGGAAGTTCGCCGGAGCCTGCCCGGAAATCCGCTACGCTGCGTCAAATCGCCCCAACCACTTGCGTTCGATGGTCTCTCGCCCGCGCATCTAACTACGGTGGTAGTTCGGACCGAACACAGCCTCTAACGACGGCGGCGAGCTTTTGGTGGAGCGGTCCGCGGAGTTCGGGCTTAGCGAATCCTTAGCTAGGGGGTACGGAGGAGAGCGTGTGCGCGGGCGCGTTCGACTCCTGGAAGGCAGAGCAAGGAACAGAATGCCGTGCCTCAAACAGCACGAAAGGGGCCATGGCCACGGCGCGAGGTTGAACGCGGCGTCGGGCTCACGGGTCGTCGGCTGCTAGCTACAGGCGACGGCGGGCGCGCAAGAATAGGAGAGAAAGGGTGGAAGCTCACCGAAGCGGCTACGGAAAGCCCTTGGTGGCTTAGGAGCAGCAGACGGCGCCGGGGACGACGAAGCTCACCGGAAAGCGGAAGATGCGGGCGGCTCGATTCGCTTGTGCGGGCTCAATGGCTCCTTCAGTGGCGCCAGAGGTTGAGGAAGACGAAGACGGAGCTGGCCGGCACAGTGTGCGAGAGCGGGGTCGCCGGTGGCCACGGGCAAATGGCGAAGTGCGGCGTCGTCGGCGCCGGACGCCTCGGATCTGAGGAAGGAGCCAGAGCGAGCGAGGAAGAGAGATGGGGAAATGCCAGGGGAAGCCAGGGGGGTTGAGTGGCTCCGGCCATTTACTCTCCTCCTCCTGTAGGTCGGTGGGCGCCGCGGTGTAGCCGCCGGCCAGAATGGCGCGCGCGCGCGCGGCCACGGCAGGGACGACACGGGGAGGAGGGAGACGAGGTGGGCCTGCTGGGCAGCGACTCGGGGCACTGTGCACTAAGGCCCAGGTGCACAGTGCCCGCTTTTGATTTTCGTTTAGCTTCTCCATTTTCTTTTATCTTTTCTGTTCAAAATGTTAGGCACTGGCACTTTCGAAAAATGTGGGAGTTGGCCCAAATATTGCAATGCAATATTAGCTCTCACCAAAAAGAGGTGGTAGACAGTTTTGAGTTCATTTGACTCTGCAATGATTTAAATGAATTAATATTGCTGTTTAGGGTGACTGTTCATCTTGTTTCACATCACTTAGCTAACTACCAAAAAATAATGACTATGATTTTGCCATGACCACTCGGTTATTGCTAATTAAAAAACATTTCTCCAGCAGAGTTAATCAACCTTATATTCACTCAGAATTTAAGTTGATTTTTTTTTAAAATGGAGTTGATTTTTACTTTGGTAACCACTATGTTTAATCACTGCATATGATATGACTTGCGCATTATTAACAGCTGATCATGGTGGCTATTACATAGGGTGTGTTAACGCTAGATCTCCCCAATCAAGTCCCCCACCAGTCCCGACGCCGTACTCGCTTCCTCGCGGCCTCGGCTCTCCGGCGCCGATGGCTCCGCCTCATCGCCAGGACCCCAAGTCCTCTGTGTGCCAGCGTGGGGCGAACCCGTCCGCCCATTTAGAGGAGCTTACCGGCCTCGGTCTCTCCCGTTCCGAGGTCGTCCGCCTCGTCTGTCCACCGCCAGCGGCGGCGCATTTACGGAGTAGATTGTCGTCTCCAGGCGCACTACATCTGTCCTCTTCGGCTCCTTCGAGAACCTCCTCGCGCTCTCAAGTGCCGCCTTGTTTCTCGCGTCCGACCTCGAGAAAGACGGGGTGAAGCCCACGGTCCGTCCTACAAGAAGTGCGGGCTAGGTGCTGCGATATTGCCAAGCTGTAACGGCTGTGCCCAGGATGCTCACACCAACCCAGAGCACATCCGGTTGTGTGACGCCCCCGGCACCGATCGCGCGCTAATCATACACGCAAATGCACACGATGCAAGCCTAAGGGACTCACGGGAGAGATGATCACAACAAACTCTAAACATAAATAAAGTCATACAGCTTTATTTACAAGCCAGGGCTCGAGGGCTCGAATACATAGCTCGATGGCTACAAGCGTCAGCGGAAGCATTAGATATCTGAGTACAGATATAAAAGAGAAACAGAAAGGCCTTTAGAAAGGCGGGGCAAAATAAAACACTACGATCGAAAGGGCAGGCCTCCGCCTGGGACCTCCGACCTACTCCTGGTCGTCAGTCAACTCATAGTAGTATCCATCCTCTGGGGTAGTAGTATAGCGATCGTCGGCAGGGCAGCTGTCTCAGGGCTCCGTCATCTTGGTCACGACAAACTGATATGGGGAGAAAGGAAAACAAAGCAACCGTGAGTACTCAGAAGGTACTCAGCAAGCAAGGATCTACACTACATATGCAACATTTCAAGGGGAGGGTTGTATATGTGACGGGCTGCAGAAATGCCAGAATAGAGAGAAGGCCTAGTCCTATCGAAGACTAGCATCTTCAGCGTCTTGGCAGCAGTAGAAAGAGAGTAGAACAGTACAAATATAATGTAGGTAGTATCATTAAGTCTCAAACCTCACCCACGAGATCCTTCTTGACTCCTGCAGGAGAAAGCAATCCCAGAGCCATAGTATCAAGTATCCAGTTTAAATTGTATCAATAGGATACAACTCCGAGTGTCCTTTACCGTAGGACAGGCTATCGATAGAAGTTTTCTTCCCTGCAGGGTGCACCAACTTACCCAACACGCTCGATTAACTCCGGGCCGGACACACTTTCCTGGGTCATGCCGGCCTCGGTCAAAACGACACATCGCAACCCTACCTACAGCAGCAGAGAGAGGTCCCCGCGTCTACATCCTAAGCGAAGGGGGTCTGCCAAGCCCCTCGCCTCCGGGTCGTTGCGCCACGTGAAGCCAGGGCACCAAACACACTACAGGGAAGGCGCCGGTCCGTCCGTTGCGCGATGCTGAACTAGACGTCTACAGAGCTTCGGCTGATGCATACGAGCAGAACGCCCATACTATGCCCACGTGATGGTTGTTGCTATCAGGCCAGAGGCCTGCTCGGTCAAATATCCAAACGTAATGGACTAGGGCTTGCGGGTAACGGACAGAGACTCACGAAAGATGTGACCCGTCGCCCCGTCGACGAGGACTTGCGGCAAGGGCATGGAATGCCCGGCACGCCTCGTATTCACCACTCGGGCACCACACCTGGCAAACCGCCTTCACATCACACACGGTACCCTCAGGGTCGACCGCTATCCAAGGAACATTGTAAAGTCAAGTATCCGTGTGTCCATAAAATCAGGGAATCCGAGGTATCACCCTCGTGAATTCCTACTCGATGTGTCTGTCGAGGTGAACTGGAGGAATCACCCTCACTGGGTCCACACTTGAGGGTTGTTGTACGACAGCGTCGTTATCGGAAGCGTTGTGAAGGAGGAATCACCCCTCGATGACTACGAACGAATAGCTACTCTACAGAGTGTAACATCAGAAGTGCTACATGAGGTTCTACCCTCGGCACTCGATAAGTAAGTGCAGTGTCGTTACAAACATAAGGGGGGTGATGTGCGGTGTCGGTCCTGGTCTTCAATTCCCGTGATCTGGGTTCTTCTGACGATTCCAGCGCGGCAGTCGGGATAAGTGGGGTCACTGATAGGTCTCTACACCAGCCATAAACAAGCAGTTAGGATATGCAGGTAATTATCAACAGCAGGTTAAATGAACAGTGCATGCATCAGAATAGGAATAAAGCAAGCAGCAGCAGCGCATTCTAATGCAAGCCATGAGAAATAGAATGGGGCGATACGGTATGCTCAATGGGGGGGGGGGGGGCTTGCCTGGTTTGCGCGGCGGCAAGGGCAAGGTCGTCTTATGGTGTTCGGGTCTCCGAGCGGAGCTGCGTCGGTCGGGGACGACGTCGGGGTGGGGGCTATCGAGAGAGAAGAGGGGGAGGAGAAAACAGTATACAATATATAGCAAACATGAGCATGACAAATAGGATACACGGTTGCTAGGGGTAGTCTAACCGCAGCATCACACGTAACAGACGGAGCGGGAGAATATCTGACGATATTTCCCGGGTTTTGGAGATCGGACAAGAGGATAAGAGGGGAACGGTTTTGCAAATTTCGAGATAGTTAGGGACGCGTGGAGGACGAACGGACCGCGTATTCGGATTAGTCTCGTCGTTTCTGAGCAATTTTCATGTACAAAGTTTTCCATTGGAGTTACGGATATTTAATATGATTTTCTAAAGTTTTATTAATTTCTGGAATTTTTTATTATGTATTTAAATCGAACATTATCCGAAAACAGTGTATGCTGACGTCATCATGACGTCAGATGACATCAGCAGCGTCCTGACATGTGGGTCCCACATGTCATAGACTGTAGGTTAACTAGTGATTAACTATTTAATTAACATTTAATAAACTAATTAATAATATTAGACTAATCTAAACAGTGTGTAATTAACTATTAACTAACTAATTAATTATTATTTTTAATTAATATATATATATATTTTTAGCTAGCACATGGTGAGGCGGACACGCTCCGAACCCGCCCGCGCACCCAAATGGGGCCGAACATGTCCGGAGCGTGCCATCTGGACCCGGACATGTCCGTCGCCCAAAATGCAAGGCGCAGTGAGGAGAGCGGGAGAGGAAGGGGGGGGGGGGGGAGCGGGGAGGGAGGCAGCGGGTAGAGAGGCGGCGGCGGTTGAAGGAGGAGGCGGGGCAGGCGAGAGCGGCGCCGGTGGCGGAGCGGCCAGCGGGCGGCGGCGCGGGGAGGGCGCGGACGGAGGCGAGGCGGGGGAACGGAGCGGGGCGACGCGGGCGAATGCGCGCGGGGCGTAGACGAGAGCCAGGGAGGCGAGGGCGCGGGCGGCCGGGGCCCTGGAGCGCGGCGGGCGCGGGCGGGCCGCCGAAGCGCCTCCGGCGCGCGGGCGGGGTACTAGAGGGGGGGAGACGGAGGAGAAGGAGGGGGTTTCCTCCGCGGTGGTAGGAGCACGGGCAGCGGCGCGCGGGGAGGAGGGGCGGAGGAGGCGGCGCCGGCCGCGGAGCTCCGGGCGGCGAACGGCGGCGTCGGGCGCGGGGGGAGGAGGAAGGAAGGGGATCGGGGGATATGAGGCTAGGGTTCGGCCTGGGGATCGGCCGAGGCTTATAGGCCAGGGGAGAGGCAGCTGGGTCCGGCGGCTGGGCCTTGGCCCAGTTGGGCGGGGCGGGGGGGGGGTTCTTTTTTTCTTCCTTTTAGTTCTTGTTTTGGATTTGTTTTTTTTACTTCAAAAACACTTTGTAAAAATGGGACTAGCCAAATAAACATGGTGCATTATTAGTCACTGCTAGAAATGGCGGCTGGTGTCCATATCTTTTGGTTTGGATTTATTTAATTGAAAAGGGGTTGAATAGGCTTGTTGCTGCTGTTTTCTTGTTGTTCGAGGCCTTTTACCAATTCCAACTAATGTTGCAATTCATTTGATAAATCTATATGGGAATATTGCAACATGATGCACATTTTAGTTCTAGGTTTGAGCGAACTTTATTTTCCACTTTCATTTAAATTTGAATTTGACTTAGGAGTTGAAATGCAATAGATGCTAATAATGATCATGCACTGTTAGCTTGCTGACATGTCATTATCAAAGTGATACGTTAGTAAACCACCAGGGGGTGTTACAAATCTCCTTACTACAAAAGAATTCTCGTCCCGAGAATTAAGAAATAGAAGGAAAAAGTTCGGGGTATTCCGCACGAATTATCCTCCGCGTTCCCAAGTGGTTCATCTTCAGTATGATTTGACCATGCACTTTGAGGGAACTTGGTTAACCCTCTGAGGGTCGACGTTCAGCTCTATCGAGGATGCGGATCGGATGCTCCTTAAGATAGATCATCATGCAATTCGAGCATCTCGTGATCCCTGCTCGGTGGGAGATTCCTTGAAGCATTACGAAGTTGCGGCACATGGAAGACATCGTGGTACATGAGAAAATTGTGTCGGCAACTCCAATTTATACTTGCCACCCTGACCACGTCTGGCAACATGACGGAAGGACCAATGTACCGGAGCTCGCTTGCCCCTTGATTCCAAAACGGTGAGTGCCCTTCATAGGGGTGAACCGAAGATAAGCGTGATCACCAGGTTGATAAGTCAACCCCCATCGTTTGCGATCATAGTTGCTCTTCGGACGGTCTGAGCCGCCTTGATTTCACGGACGATACGGACTTGTTCTTCGGCTGTGAATGTTGAATAATATCTGACACGAGCGGTCGTTCCCCAGTTTCTGACCAATTCAGCGGGTTTCGACATCTAAGTCCATAGAGAACTTCAAAGGGGGCCTTTTCAGACTAGCTGATAGCTGTTGTTTAAGAGAACTCGGATATGGAAGAGATTCTTCCCCACTCTTCCGAAAGAAACAAACACAGATGTCGTAGCATGTCTTCAAGCACTTGGTTGACTCGCTCGACTGGCCTTGAGATTGAGGGTGATTAAGCACTGAACTCAGGTAATATGAGTTCCCATAGCTGTTGGAAACTTTCCAGAATTTGAAGTGAAAAAAGACCGCCCACGGTCCGAACTGATCTCCTTCGGAATACCGTGGAGTGAGAACAATTCGTGGAGATTATAAACTCTGCTAACTGACTAGCAGGATCGTCTCCTTGACAGGCAGAAAGTGTGCACATTAGAGAGTTGGTCGACGACGACAAGATAAATAGTGACCCTTCTGGACCTGGAGGGAAGTCCTGAACAAAATCCATCTGAACCTATCCATTCCATAGAGGAATAGGAAGTGGTGCAGAATCCAGCTGGTTTCTGATGTTTGCTTTAACGCGGCGACACACATCACACATTCAGCAACATAACGAGCAATGTCCTGCTTCATTTAGACCACCAGTACCTTTGACGGAGATCACGATACATCTTGGTGCTACCCGGATGAATAGACAAGGGGGGTATCATGTGCCTCCTTCATGACTTTGTCAGTACATGTAGTTCGAAACGAGGTACCACAATGTCGGTTTTTGAAATACAAGTTCCATCTTCAGACAGCAGGAAATCCCTGTACTTTCAAGGTGAAGATCCTCTTCTTCATCAGACAACATTCAACATCTTTAGCTTGCGCATTCTTAACAGCTTTCTCAAGATCTGGTTGATCACAGGTATTAAGAGGACCCTGTGACACAATACGCAGATTCAGCTTGCACAGTTATTCAAAAAGACGAGGTTGAGCTCGCTTAACCATGAGGTTTGTCGCAATAGGACTTGCGGCTTACGGCCTCAGCCATCACGTTAGCCTTGCCAGGGGTATAGGAAATACCCAAATCATAGTCCGCAATGCCTCCATCCATCTTTGTGACGGAGGTTTAGAGAAGGTTGAGTGACAAGTACTTCAGACTTTTATGATCCGTATATCTCGCAACGGATACCGAGAAGGTAATGTCGCCATAACTGCAATGCATAGACACAGCAGTTAGTTCTAGATCATGTACCGGGATAATTTCTTCATGTGGGCGCAACGTGGGAGGCCATAGGCAATCCACTTTACGCTCTTGCATTAGGACACAGCCTAATCCTTCACGAGATGCATCACAATAAAATCACAACGTCTTTGCGGGGGGTATCTGGAGGAGAAAGACTGGGGCATTGTAACACGGATTGACATCTGCCCCAGTGGATTAAAGAATGTACTCTGGATGTATCCCTGCTCGAAAACAGCTGTAGCTGCGTGCAGGGTGTGTGGAAACAAAACGATCCATCTGAAAAGAGGAAAACTCATGATTGTCCAAAAGACAAGGGAAGATAACCGATCTCGGAGAGAGAAAAGTTAAAACAAAACAATGGAAAGGAAAATGATTATCAGACTAATAGATCAATGTCCGGGAAAATCGCAATAATATATCGCTTCGGGTGGACGAGAATTACGAGATTCTAAGTGTCGGCGTTAGTAAACTTAGTAACCCGAAAGGAAGAGAGGTCAGAGAGTCCCAGAGTAAAGATAAGGAAAAAGATACTAATACCTCCCAAATGGCGACGTGGCCCCGGTAAGCCACACAGCAAAGTTAGTAAAAACAGTTTTCGGTTACTAGACTCAACTTCGGCCAAGGAGTGGAAAAGGGGATTCCTACAGTCAGTCGGCTCTGATACCAACTTGTGACGCCCCCGGCCCGATCCGCCGCGCTATCATACACGCAAATGCACACGGATCAAGCCTAAGGACTCACGGAAGATATCACAACACAACTCTAAAACATAAATAAAGTCATACAAGCTGTTATATTACAAGCCAGGGCCTCGAGGGCGCGAATACATAGCTCGATGCATACAAGCGTCAGCGGAAAGCATTAGATATCTGAGTACAGATATAAAAGAGAAACAGAAAGGCCTTAGAAAGGCGGGGCAAAATAAAACAACGACGAAAAGGCGCAGGCCTCTGCCTGGGACCCTCGATCCTACTCCTGGTCTCAGTCAAACTATAGTAGTATCCACTATGGTAGTAGTAGTAGCGATCGTCGGACAGGGCAGCTGTCTCAGGGCTCCGTCATCTGGTCACGACAAACTGATATGGGAAGGAGAAAAGGAAAACAAAGCAACCCGTGAGTACTCAGAAGTACTCAGCAAGCAAGGATCTACACTACATATGCAACATTTTAGGGAACGGGGAGGCTTTGTATATGTGGACTGGGCTGCAGAAAGGCCAGAATAGAGAGAGAGGCCGAGTCCTATCGAAGACTGAGCATCCTTCAGCGGGCTTGCAAGCAGTAGAAGAGAGGAGAAAACAGACAAATTAATGTAGTAGTATCATTAAGTCTAACCTCACCTATGAGATCCTTTCTCGACTGCCTGCGAGAAGCAATCCCAGAGCCATAGTATCAAGTATCAGTTCTAAATTGTATCAATCAGGATACATCGAGTGTCCTTACGTAGGACAGGCTATCGATAGAAGTTTTCTTCCTGCAGGGAGTGCACACTACCCAAACGCTTCCATTAACTCCGGCCGGACACACTTCCTGGGGTCATGCCCGGCCTCGGTCAAACGACACATCGCAACCCTACCTCACAGCTCAGCAGAGAGGTCCCGCGGTCTACATCTAGCCGCAAGGGGGTTTGGTCTTGGCCATCGCCCCCCGCCCTCCCAGGGTCGTTGCGCACACGGTGAAGCCAGGCCACCACACTACAGGAAGGCGCGGTCGTCGTGCCGCGATGCTGAACTAGACGTATGACAGAGCTTCGGCTGATGCATACAATGCAGAACGCACATACTATGCCCACGTGATGTTTGTGTAGTGCTATCAGGCCAGAGGCCTAGCTCGGATCAATATCCAAATCGTTAATGGACTAGGGCTTGCGGGAACGAGCTAGAGACTCACGACAAGATGTGACCCCGTCGCCCCGTCCGAGGAACTTGCGGCAAGGGCCATGAATGCCCGGGCCACGCCTCGTATTCACCACTCGGAAGCCACCACACACTGGCAACCCGCCTCACATCAACGCGTGGTCCTAGGGTCGACCCGCCTATCCAAGTAACATTGTAAAGTCCAAGTATCGTGTGTCCATAACATCAGGGGAATCCGAGGTATTAACCCTCGTTGGATTCCTACTCGATTGGTCTGCGAGGTGAACTCGGAGGAATCACCCCACTGGGTCACACATTAGGTGTTGTACAGACAGCGTCGTTATCGGAAAGGGTGTGATGAAGGGGAGGAATCACCTCGATGACCACGAACGAATAGCTACTCTAGAAGAGTTAACATCAGAAGTGCTACATGAGGTTTCACCCTCGGCACTCGATAGTAACGCTTGCAGTGTCGTTACAACTAAGTGGGGGTGATGTGCGGTGTCATGTCCTGGTCTTCAATTCCCGTTGATCGGGGTCTTCTGGACGATCCAGCGCGGCAGTCGGATAAGTGGGGTCACTGATAGGTCTCTACCCAGCCTAAACTAAGCAGTTTAGGATATGCAGGTAATTATCACAGCAGGTTACAATGAACAGGCTATGCATCAGAATAGGTAAAGCAGCAGCAAAAGCAGCAGCTATTCTAATGCAAGCATGAGAAATAGAATGGGCGATATCGGTATGCTCAAACGGGGGGGGCTTGCTGGTTGCTCGGCGCAAGGGGCAAGGTGTGTCTATGGTGTCTTCGGCTGCGGAGCTGCGTGGTCTCGGGGACGAGTCGGGGTCGGGGGCTATCGAGAGGAGAGAAGGGGGAGAGGAAGAGGGGGGAGGAAAACGTATAAATATATAGCAAACATGAGCATGACAAATACGATACACGGTGCTAGGGGTAGTCTAACGCAGCATCAACACGAACAGACGGAGCGGGAGAATATCTGACGTATTTCCCGGGTCTTGGAATATTTCGGACAGAGGATAAGAGGGGGAACGGTTTGCAAGTTCGGATAGTTAGGACGCGTGACGGACGAACGGACCGCGTATTCGGATTCGTCTCGTCGTTCTGAGCAATTTCATGTACAAAGTTTTTCAATTGGAGTTACGGATTATTTAAATGATTTTTCTAAAGTTTTATTAATTTCTGGAATTATTTTATTATTTAAATCTAACATTATCCGAAACAGTGTATGCTGACGTCATCTGACGTCAGCATGACATCAGCAGGGTCTCGACATGTGGTCCCACGTCATAGATGTAGGTTAATCGTAGGGATATACTATTTAACATTTAATTAAACTAATTAACTAAATTAGAGATAATCTACAGCCCCTGTTAACCTCCCTACCTAATTATAACTCTTCTTATTATCATTATTATTTATCTTTTTTTAGCTAGCACATCGCTGGGCGGACACGTATGGAGCGCACCCACATGGGGCGGACCATGTCGGAGCGTTGCCACTGGGACGGACATGTCGCGGGCCCCCAATGGCCCGTGATGGGAGCAGAAAGGGGGGGGAGGGGGGGAGATGGGCCGGGAGAAGGTCGGCAGGCCGACACGGCAAGGCGATGCGCGGGGATGCGTCGGTCCGGAGGGCGGGGCAGAGCGGCGCGGCGCGGTGGCCGGAGCGGAAGCGGGCGGCGGAGCGCGGTGAAGGGACTAGAAGAGGAGGAGAGGAGGTGGTCTTGTGGCCGACGGGTCGACGCGGGGCGAGAGCGGGGCCGGGAGCGCGAAGCCAGGGAGGCGAGGCGCGGACGCGGCCGAGGGCTGAGCGCGCGGGCGCGGACGAAGCGCGTCCGACGCGCGGCGGGGTCTAGAGGGGGGGAGACGGAGGAGAAGGAGGGAGAAGAGGGGGGTTCATCACAGCGGCGGTAGTAGGGCACGGGCTAGCGGGCGCGGGGAGGAGGGGCCGGAGGACAGGCGGGCCGGCCGCGGAGCTCCGGGGCGCTGCGAAACGGCGGGCTCGGGCGCCGGGGAGGAGGAAGGAAGGATCGGGGATATGAGGCTAGGGTTCGGACTGGGGATCGGGCCGAGGCCTTATAGGCCAGGGGAGAGGACCAGCTTGGGGCGGCCGGCTGGGCCTTGGCCCGTTGGGCGGGGCGTGGGGGGTGGGAGGGGTGGGGGGGTTCTTTTATTTTTCTCCTTTTTTAGTTCTGTTTTGGCTTTTGTTTTTTTTACTTCAAAACACTTTGGTAAAAATATGGGACTCGCACAAAATAAACATGGGGCATTATGGTCACTGCAGAAGAAAACTTGGCTTGGATGTTGGCTTATGTAGAGTAAGCGCACCGACGCACAACTCTCGTCATTTATTAAATAGTCTATTCTTATAGAAGGAGAATATAATGTGTGAAAAACGACTCTCTACAAGTGCTAGGAAGATCGATTATTCTCGATTTATAGAGTGTGTAATAAGAATGCCATAACTTATCTTCTGTATTGTCAAATCAATACAAAATATAGGACAATGTCTTTCTGACTAGTCGAGATAAGTGAGGAGGAGGGAAGACACTAGGCGGCAATGCCACGATATGTGGGTCATTGCCTAATTTAGATTGTTTCATAGTCTACAATAGTTTTTATATGTTTTTAGGATTTTTCTAAAAGTGTTGACACACACAATGGTACGTAGCCGCCAATGCACCAGGTAAGAGAGGTGATGGGACGTGAGAAAAGAGATGGCCAGGAGAGGCAGGGGTACCCAAGGGGAAGGGGAAAGAGAGGAGAGCGGATCAGGTGATTTTGATTTTTGTAATTTCATAAAAATCAACATTCTAAGTTAAAGAAAAAAAGAAAAATAAGAATGCATTTACTTTCTCTGTGCAAACCGTACAAGAAATCACTAATTAAAGAGTACTCTAACTCCTCCTAAAAACACTAAGGATTAAAGGCCCCGGAAAAAGTAGGATCTAGTGGATCGGCGACGAGAACCGCTGAGCGCCGCAAGTGACGCAGACGTTCCCTCTATCTCCGTCGGACGCTCACGAGGGGTGCAGGTACGGAGGGAGGGGGAAAAACCGGGTCTGTTCGCTGGTGGGGTTGTGTGGTAGGGGTAGGGTGAGGGAGCACGACTGCCGAGGCTTGCGGTGTGGGTGTCGCTTCGGGATAAGTTCTGGGCTCCGTTTCGCGTTCAGGCGAGGTTTTGCCTCGCTAGGAGCCAGCGGGGTTGGGATCCCCGGGATCCGTACGAGGGAGGCGGGCTATGGGGACTGGAAAGGTCCATAGGCAGAATCGGAGTTTGGGTCATAAGATGCGGAGAATAGGATGCAGGGAGACGAAGAACCTTCTTCTTCCTTGTGGTATTGAGTGCTGTTGTTGTCTTTCCTTATCTGCGTGATGCTGAGTGGGAGATGTGCTTTTTGCCTTCGGGGGATGGCCCAGGGCCCGGTGCTGGACGGTCGATGACTCGAGTTTTCTCTGCCTTCCGTGAAGGGAAAGGGACACTTTTCGCGGTATCAAAGCAAGAGGGCGAAGGCAGCGTTGCAGGTGTGGGATTGAGGTCCATGCCCTTCAGAGCTGTGTCAAGACGAAGGAGGACGCGGGGGAGTCGGCGGCAAATTGTACCAAGGTCGGAGATCGATGACCTGCTTGCGACTGGCAGATCTTCTGCTGCAGGGGGTCTTCTCTCTCCAGATTCAGGATGATGACACAGGGGCTCCGGAGGTCTTCTTGTGTTTGGGGTCTTAGGGTATCGAGGTGTTCATGGTCCTTGGGTTTGCGTTGCAATGTGTTGTACGGGTCAAAACTACTTGGTATCTGATTCGTGATTTGAGAAAGAAAATTCTCAAAAAAAAGAAAGAGCATTATGCCGTGTGCAACGTTCAAAGGATTGGGTATCTGAAAAAAAGAACGACGAGCTTATCGACTAGGATATATTTTAACCACAATTCACGGGTAAAATTTACCGGATGTAACACTATGTCAAATTATTTTGTGCTTTTTTCTCGAACTGACTTTTCTAGTGCTGCAAAAAGGGAAAAAAAAGAAATCTTGTGACAAAAAAAAAATTGCCAATCTGGGGCCAGAGCTGGATCTTCGTCAGCTACGACAGCAGTTCCAAACACCTTACTGGAAATTCTCCCCTTTGCTGCCGCCGGCGCCGGCGCCGCGCTGTTCAGCCTCCAAATCCACCCTTTCCGGCATCCTCATCTTTCTACGCCGCCTCTTCACTCCCTTTCCCACCGGTGCCTCCTCTCCGCCACCGCCGCCGGCGACCCGCATTACTCCTCCAAGTCCTAGCTTCGCCGTGGAGGAGACCCCTCGTCGACACCTGCGTCCGCCTCCACCCGATCAAGGCCCTCAAGGCATCCGCTAGTGACGACCCGGCTTAACGTGCACTAATAATACACGCAAATGCCGCACGCAAGCCTAAGGACTTACCTTAAGATATCACAAACATGAACTCTTAACACATAAATCAAGGCATCCAAAGCTAATATTACAAGCCAGGGCCTCGAGGGCTAGAATACAAGCTTCGATGCATACAAGCGTCACGGAAGCATTAGATATCTGGTAAGATATATACACAGAGAGAGAGAATAGCCTTCACAGAGGCTGGGTGTATGTAAAAATTAAAAAAATACGACGAAAGGCGTTAGGCCTCCTGCCACTGGACCCTCCGATCCTACTCCTGGTCGCGGAGAAGGATACTTGAGTAGTAGTACTCGCCAGGGGGATAGTAGTTACTGGTCGTGGCTGGTGGCTTTGCTCAGGGGCTCGTCGTTGGCTGGTGGCCATCAAAGGAAAATAGGGAAAAAGAAAATTAAGCAAACGTGAGTACTCATCCGAAGTACTCAGCAAGCACGGATCTACACTACATAGGCATCATTGCTCAAAGGAGATGGTTGGATATGTGGACTGGGCCTGCAGATAATTGCCAGAGTTAGAGGGGAAGCCTAGTCCTACGAAGACAGGCATCTTCAACAGATCTGCGACAGTCTTGCAGCATCAGGAGAGAGCAGTCTGGAACTAATGTAAAGTAAGTAGTAGTAACTATCATCAACCTCGACCTGAAGATCCTTTCGCGGACTACCTCGAGAAGAAAGCGACTCCCAGAGCCGACTATCCAATTCATCACATGTTTAGTTGTAACGATCGGGCTACAACTCGAGTGTACGGTACCGTAGGACCGGTATCGATAGAAGTTTCTCCTGCGGGGTGCACCAACTACCAACCACGCTCACTTAATCTGGCCGGCACACTTTTCTGGGTCATGCCCGAGACCTCGGTCTAAGCAGCAAACACGCAGCAACAGGACCTGAGGGTTAGAAGAGAGGCAGCACGAGGACACTAAACCTTATGCCCCAGGGTCTTGGGCCATCGCCCCGGGAATCCTGCGCGTTGAGTTGGGCGGCCGGAAGAGACCTAGCAACTCCCTAATACAAGGCGGTGCGTAAACAAGTCCCAATCCAGAGCGCGATCCCTCGGACACCCCCCACCACCGCTCAGGCGCTGACGTCCATAAGCTCGGCGGAAGTATAACGACGGGCAGACAAGAAACGCCCTACATGCCCACGTGATGGTTAGTGTTCGGGCAGAGGCCCTCGGTATCTAAATATACCAACGTTAGTGGATTAGGACGCGCGCGGAGAAACGAGCCCGAGACCACGATCGATTGTGGACCCGTCGCCCAGTCTCGAGGGGAATTGCGGCAAGGGCTTAAGAAATGCCCGGCCAACGCCCTCGTAGTTATCTCGCGAGGCACCATCCAGGTCAACCCGAATCCCATCCACTTCCGTAAGCTCGCGCGGTAGCCCCTCAGGGCCCGACCAGTCTTTGGATCGTGTTCATAGTCAAGTCGTTAATATCCAAGGTAAATGTGTGTCGGACACCGAAGGAACATGAGGAATCACCCTCGATGGAATTCCTCGCTCGATGTATCATCAGGTGAGAAGGAGGGAATCACCCGCGAGGTCCACACGAGAGTGCGCGACGATGCGTCCTCGGGGGTGGTGTAGGAGGAATATCACCCTCGGTACCACGACCGGAGTAACGAACGACAGGTTAACATCAGAAGTGCTAACGAGGGGTACACCCGTCGGCACTCAGACGGAACCCAGCAGAGCGCAAAACTAAGGTCGTGACTGTGCGGTGCCAGGGTCTGTCCTCAATCCCGATTGATCGGAGTTCTTCTGATACCGCAGGGCAGTCAGATCAGTGGAGGTCTCTGGTCGTGTATTACCCAGCCTATAATAACAGTCTAGGATAAACAGTAAAGGGTAACAAGAGGGTACAATAATCAGGCAGCAGCAGATATAGGAAAACAGAGCAGTAGAAGAGTTCTAATGCACGCAAGAGAGCAAAGAGTAGGCGATATAGCATGCCTTCAACATGGGTGCTGACTGTTTGTCGGGGGCGCAAGGCAAGGTCTCTATAGTAAGCGGGGACGTAGTCGTAATCCTGTGCGGCGTCTTGCCTCGGGAGCTACGGTCAACGTCGGGGGCTACCGAGAGAGAAGAGGGGGAAGAAACAGGTAAACATAATGCAAACAATGCAAACACGGTGCGTTGTGTGCTATGATGCAGTGTAGGGTGGGCCTAAATATGCATTCTAAGTCATTTTAGTTATTTTTAGAATATTCTTGGGATTTAATATCCGACGTGTGTGCACGATTCATCTGTCGGATTCGGGTCGGAGTTACCGAAGTTTTCTGACGTAGGGGGTTCCGAGGGCGAAACGCGGCTACGATCAGAATCGTCTCGTCGTTCTGAGCAACCTTTCATGTGTAACTTTTTCGATCGCGAGCACGGGTTTAAAAGTTATTAATTTTAAAGATTATTTGAATTTGGGAATTATTTTAATTTATCCAGAAAATGAATATGACGAGCATGACGTCACGTGTGACATCAGCGCTCAACAGCGTTCGCTGCCCAGTCAAACAGGACTGGGGGTCCAGTGGGACCACAGTCCGTCTTGTTAAGACTAACAGTGGATTAATTCATGTTATACAGAGTTGGTGATAGAGGGGTGGGCCCACACGTAGTGAGGACATTAGGCTAAATTAAGTATTTAGTTAATTAAGGCTTAATTTAGGTAATTAGCAGCAGGGGCCCACATGGCAGAGGAGAGGTGGGCACAGTGACGAGTGGACTTGGTCACGAGGTTCAAAGTGGGGTCCACAGGGACAACCCGTCAGTGGCCCAGGTGGTGCCACGTGGGTGCCACGCCCCAGCGCGGCGACCGGAGACGCGACTGGACCTTCCCAGCCGCGAAGTTCGCCGGAGCTGCCGGAAAATCCGCTACGCTGCGTCAAAATCGACCGAAACCAGCTTGCGTGGTACGATCGGTTCCGAGCCGCGCATCTAACTACGGTTGGGTAGTTCGGACCGAACACAGGCTTAGCGACGGCGGCGAGCGGTGTGAGCGGTCGACGGAGTTCGGGCTTCGACGAATCATAGTAGGGGGTACGGGAGGAACTGAGCGCGTGTGGCGGGAGCGCGTTCGGAAGCCTGGAAGCAGCAGGAACAGAATGCACGTGCTCAAACGAGCACGACAGGGGCCATGGCCACGGCGGGGCGTTGAACCGCGGGTCGGGCTCACGGCGTCGGATGTAGCTACAGGCGACGGCAGGGGCAGCGCAAAGAACTAGGAGAGAAAAGGCTGAAAGCTCAACGGAGAGGCTAGGAAGCCCTTGGTGGCTAGGAGAGCGACGGCGCGGGGACGACGAAGTCACGGGAAGCGGAGAGATGCGGGGCGGCTCGATTCGCTTGTTGTAGCGGGCTCCCTGGCTCATTCAGTTGGCTCGCAGAGGCTTGAGGGAAGACGACGACGGAGCGTGGCCCGGACAAAGTGGGCGAGGCGGTGGGAGCGCCGGGTGGCCAGGCAAATGGGCTGAAGTGCGGCGTCGTCGGCGCTCGGACCGCCGTCGGATGAGAGGAAGGAGGCAGAGCGAGCGAGGGAGAGAGATGGGGGAAAGGCAGGGGAAAGACGGGGGGTTGAGTGGGCTCCGGCCTCTATTCATCTCACCTGTAGCGTCAGGTGGCGCACGCGGGTCGCCGGGACGACTGGCGCTGCGCGCGCGCGCGGCCACGGCGGGGACGACAGCGGGGGAGGAGACGAGATGGGCTGCTGGGACGCGACTCGGGGAACTATGCACTAAGGCCCAGTGGCACAGTGGACCCGCTTTTTGAGTTTCTGTTTTAGCTTCTCCATTTTCGTTTATCCTTTGCTGGTTCCCAAAAATGTTAGGCACTTGTTGCACTTTCGAAAAAATGTGGGAGTGGCCCAAAATTGCCAATGCGAATATTAGCTCTCACCAAAAGTGGTGGACCGTTGGGTTCATTGAATCTGCAATGATTTTAAAATGGAATTAAATAGTGTTTGGGTTGTGTTTCACTTGTTTCACTCACTTAGCTAACCCAAAATAATGACTTGATGTTGCATGGGACCACTGGTTTATTTGTAATAATAACATTTCTCCAGCAGAGTTTGTCAACCTATATTTCACTCATGAATTTAAGTTGATTTTTGTTTTACAATGGAGTGATTTACTTTCGAACCACTCTGTTTTTAATCAGCTGGGCATCTGATATGACTCGGCATATTAACAGGACATGGTGGCATTACATAGGGTTGTTACAGGTTATCCCCTCTAAAAGAAATTTCTCGAGAATGTTAGGAGGTAGAAGAAAAGAGGTCGGGATATTCTTCCGAAGTGTCCTCACGGTCCCCAAGTGGCTCTCTCTCGGATGATGCGACCATTGCCACTTGTTAGGAACTTGTGCTTCTGACGAGTACGACGCTCAGCTCGTCGAGGAGGATGCGGATGGATGCTCCCTTATATGAAACGATATCTTGCAGTTGTAGCAACTCATGATACACGCACACGATGCGGATATTCCTTGAAGCATTACGGAGTTCGGATACGTGGAAGACATCAGGAATATAGAGAGAAGACCTGTGGCGGCAATCATTCCCAATTTATAAGCCACATGTCACGTCTAGCCAACTGATACGGAAAGGACCAATTTAGCGACGGAGCTAGCTTGCCTTGATTCCGAAACGACGGGTGCCTTATTGGAGAGTGACACGAAGTAGGCTTGATCACCAGGTTGATAGATCACACCCCACGCTTCGATCATAATTACTCTTCTGACGGTCTTGGCTGACTTTGAGATTCTCCCGAGACAATGTCGGGACTGTTCTTCGGCATGCTGAATGATGTCCGGTCACAACAAGAGGGTCGTTCCCACAGTGTCTGACCCAATTCAGATGGGGTCGACATTTTACGCCATAAAGAAACCTCAAATGGGGCCATTTTTGAAGCTGGCTTGCAAAATGTTGTTATAAGAGACTCGCGGCAACGGGAGAGGATTCCATCCCATTTCTTAACCGAAGAGGAAGATAACACAGCTGTTAGCATGTCTTCAAGCACTTGATTAACGCGCTCAACTTGGCTTGAGATTGGGGAATGATAAGTGAACTCAGGTAGTAGTAATGAGTTCACATTGCGTCTGGAAACTTTCCCAGAAAATGGCGAGTGAAAATGCTGCCACGGTCTGAAACTGATTTCCTTGGAGAATACCATGGGTGTGAAACAATCTGGAGTATATACTAGCTCTGCTAATAGACTAGCCGTAATAGTCTCCTTACATGGCCAGAAAGTGTGCAAACCTGGAGGGTTGCGACGAAGACAAGAATGGCTCGGACCCTTCTGAGGACTGAAAGCCAGGTAAGACGTAATGAAGTCCATTTGGCACTTTATCCCACTTCCTAGAGGAATAGGGAGAGCGGTTGCGAGAATTCCAGCAGGTTTTTGATGTTCTGCCTGTCACGCGACGAAAAACGTCAACTCGGCAACTAACGAGCAATATCCGCTTTCACCTAGACACACCAGACTTTGACGAAAGATACTCGATACATTTGGTGGTAACTACCCAGGGAGATGGATAGACAGCGGGGTATATGGCCTCCTCATGACTTGTCAGTCCTAGCTCGACGAGCGGGGTACTTACGATGCGGTCTCTGAAATATAATGTACCATCTTCAGCAACTGAAGAAATTACGATACTTAGCAAGGTGAAGCTCCTTCTTTCAAGTCATGTTCAGATCTTGTTGGCCTTTCTGTTAAACAACCCTTCAGAAGGTCTGGGCTGTACCACAAGGTGATTAAGAGATAACCTGGGAAGAATCGCCAGATTCAGCTGAGTCAGTTTGCGTGAAGACGAGGTTGAGCTGGCTAACATGAGGTTGTGCCAATATGACTTGCGAACTCAGGGCATCGGCGCCATTACATTAGCTTGCCCGGGGTTATTAGAAATGACCGCAGTCATAATCCGCGGATAGCTTCTAACCACGTCTGTTTGTCGGAGATTAAGAGCCGTGAGTGGAATAGTTTTCAGACTCTTGGGGTTGATGCGGTATAAAAATTTCAACCGATTACCAGAAGGTAGGGTCGCTATATAACTCAATGCATACATCACTGCTGAAAGTTCAAGATCATGCACGTGATAATTCTTCATGTGGACGAATATTAGACGTGAAGCATATTGCAATACTCTCGGCTCTTGCATTAGGAGCAGCCATAATCCATGACGAGAGGTGCGTTGCAATATATGACAAAGTTCCTTCCGAGAATCAGGAGGAGCAAGCACTTGGGAGCAGAAGTGAGCTTGTACTGAGGGTTTGGAAACTTCCTGACACTTGTCTGTCCACTCAAAACTTAACGCCTTTGTGGAGCAGATTAGTAGGGGTCTTGGGACTCTGGAGAAGTTCGCAGGTGATCGAATCGGCGTACATAGCTGCTAGAGTTGACGAGTAGAAAGTTGGACCTCGTGGCAGTTCGTTCGAGGGAGTCCAGTCAAAGGTAGCCTGAAACACGCTCCGGTGTTAACGGCAATACCGTCCTTGGAATCACATCCAAGGTTAGGTCACTTCGGAAGCCAGAAATTCGCTTATTAGGAACGTGGCTATAGTGGTGTCTCCGAAGTCTCTCCGAGATTAATTCTAGTCGAGTGTATGTAGCATGTTCTTCCTTTGTTCGATATACAATAAACCAGATATCATCATGATATACTTGTGGATGATCTTCATCTAGAGGCAATAATAAGTGTATTGATTATCTCACTGTCATAATTAGGTTTATGTTCCATGCTTATAATGCATTGATTCTCGAGTCTGTCAGAATTAAACGAGGCTCGGAGGAAGACTAGAAGCTCATATGCACGTGTGGGATTAAAAACGGTAAATGTATTCCTAGTCTGGCCTTCTAAGACAGCTCAAGGTTGCATGATGGTTTGTTTCTGATCATGGGCATGTCTATGCCAGCATTTTTGAGGGCACAATGTATAACAGAACATTGTGTGAACGGACCCGTATTGATGTATGCTCATGACGGTTTCCTTCGTCAAAGTTATGGTTAAGAAACTACACAGGATGGTTAATGTTTGCATGTTCCTTATGACATGATGAGTATCGAGGTTCCCACTGTGCTTCATGAACTTTGGGGTTTGTTACGTCATTCCGTAAATGGGTGGCTATTAGGCGGGCGTTACGGGTATGAAAGGGTTGCGTCAAGTAAAACTTGATGCTAAGATTGGGATTTGCTCCTCCGGCGATGGAGAGCTATCTCGGGGCCCTCTCCGGTGTACGGATCCATCATCGTCTGGCCAGACACTTTGTGATTTGATAGGGGATGCCGGGTGGAACATGGAACGAGAAAAGAGAAACAATACCGGGAACGAGGGAACTAGCATAGTGGAAGAGTTGATCCACGGAATGCCAACATGTCGCACCTGGGTTATTTGTACCATATCACGAGCAACAGGAATGAGCACACGGCGAACGGAGGTTCACTCGAATATTCCATTCGTGTGGGTTTAGTGGGTCCATATTGGGTGTCCACGGGCTCCGAGGTTGACATTGCTCGGAAGGGGTTCCGGTCATGGTCTATACTTACCGAACTATAGGGTCACACGTAAGGGTCAGCTATCTGCTGAATAACAAGATAGGGAGTTGAGGAAGAACTCACCGAAAAGTTTCGGACACGCAAAGTTTCGGACAGCGGAACAGTTCCGCAGAGAGAGTGTCACCGGATCGAGTTCGTGAATGAACTTGAAAGAGTTGTTTCAGGCGGATACATAGTTGAAGTCAAAATGGTTCGGCACATGCCTGTAATTCTGGGAGGATACCAGATCATTTGGAAACTTCTGGGATTTTCTGGAAAGAAAAAACCAGGAAAGTTTCGGGGCTGCCGGAACCGCCAGATGCTTTAGGCGCAGATGAAATCACTAAAACTGGAATTGTTCCAGAACGCCATTTGAAATATTTTAGTGGGTACTGGGAAATGTTCTAAGTCCCACATAAATATTTCAGTTCGACGACGGGCTGAAGAAAAATGTCGTCGTGTAGAATAGTGAAATGCTTTTTGGGAATTTATGAAAAGCACCCTTTTTGACAATTCTAAAAGGGCCTTCAGCAAGGGGCGGAAGAGGGCCATGGCACCCTCATGGCGGGCGGTCCCCCCACCAAGGGTTGGCCCGGCCAAGGAGGTGAGCACCATGGTGCTCCACATGGCACTCCCATATGGCATATTCCCTTTTAAGTGTGAAAGGGATATCCAAGGGAACTCTGGGGGTTGTGTCTGTGACATTTTACCTTGGTAGCCTATATATAGGAGTGAGTCTGGCAGCCATTTCCCCATCCTTGAGCTCTCACACAAAGCAGCATGATCATGGCATCTCCCCTCTCCTCCCAGCGAAATACGTTTCGTTAGAGCGAAAGGCTGTCTGGGTTCGGTGGGAAACTAGTTCTGGGATCGGCGAAGCCTGTCAGAAGATAGAGACAACCGTATAGTGTGAACTCGTGTAGAGAGTGTAGTTTCGATCTTAGTGCCGAGGGGAGGGGCTGTTCGAGAGTGCACTCCCGAGGGCTGGTCCATAAGTGACGGATCCGGTGTTGTGAGTCCCCCAGAAAGGGCTGTCTTGAGTGACAGTTCAAGTTCTGACAGGTCCTCCGAAGGGCTGTCCGCACGCGACATGACGTCTGGGGGATGTCAAAGCACTCCCGGAGGGCGTCGAAGGGAAGACGAAGGAGTCTACATCCTGCGGTGGCGTGGGTGGGAGGTTGTAAATCCAGACGCGGGTGTCTGCACCGCCGATCGTCATCACTCTAATTCGTGCGCATTACGAGTCGCAGTAACGAAAATGATCGCAAACCTTGATGCAGTCTCCATTAGTGGTCCGTGGGCGGGCGTAGGTCGGGAAAATTTTGTTTTCTGCCTGCGTTTACCCACATATTACCACGACGAATTGTAGAGGTAATCCAGAAATATGTAATTCAGTAAGGGGAGAAGGTAGCTGGCACATTCGTCAGACCAAAATGGACATGACTGTGTACTCGTAGAGCATAACGATTGAGTAACGAAATGCAGTCTGTATCTTGAATATCCTACTTCGCGGACAACGGATTCTGGTAATAACCCAACTCAAGTCGAGTTAGAAAAACATCGAGATCGATCAACTTGGGCGGATCCTTACTCTCCGTCGTGCATCTGATGCAGAATACGGTTTTAGAATGGACAACTCGGGTATTAATACAACTACGGGTAGAGAAAAGGTTTCAAAAACAAGAAAGAAAAATGATTATCAGACTAATCAGATCAAGACACCGGAAAATCGCCACTGAATCCAGCGTCTCCGGGTGGATTGATTAACGAGATCTAAATGTCGGTTGTTAGTGAAAATTTATAAACCACGAATAGATGAGAGATAGAATCCCAGCGTAAAGACGAAAGGACTAAAAGATCCTAAGACCTACCCAGGTTGGCGACGTGGGCCCGTAAGCCAACGCCAGTAGAAGAAAACAATTTTTGACACTAGACTAACTTCGGCAAGGAATTGGGAAGGGGGATTCCTAGAGGCCGCGGCTATGATACCAACCTATGTGACGACCGTCGGTTAATCGTGCATAAATCACACGCAACAAGGCCGACGATCAGCTAAGGGATAACTGAAGCCATGATCACAACACAACCTAAAACACTAAAATAAAGTCATACAAGCTTAACTTACACAAGCCAGGGCCTCGCGATGGCGTCGAATACAAAGCCGATGGCATTACAATGTCAGCGGAAAGCATTAATCTGAGTAAAGATATTATACACAGAGGAAGAGATAAGCATCTCACAGAGGCGGTTAGGGTGGGTAAAAATAAAAACTATGATTCGACGAAAGGGAGGCCTCCTGTCCCTGGTGGACCCTCCCGACTCTACTCATGTCGTAGAAGGCGCTAGTAGTCAGTAGTACCGCCAGGCGGATAGAGTATACTGGTCGTCGGCTGGGGCTTCTGGCTCAGGCGATCGTCGTCTGGTGGCATTCAATGGCACAATGGGGGGAAAAGAAAATAAAGCAAACTGTGAGTACTCATCGAAGTTATCTCTCAGCAACGGCAGGATCTACACAACTCTGCATCATTGTCAAAGGATGGTTGTATCTGTGGACTGGGTGACAGAAAATGCCAGAGTAGAGGGGGAAAGCCTAGTCCACGATAGATAGCATCTTCCAACAATTTCGACAGTCCTGGAGCATCGGAGAGGAAGAAGAAGAGCAGATGAGAGGAGCAAGATGAAATAATGTAAAGTAGTAGTACGTAATATCATCAACCGACGCATGAGACCTTCAGACACTCCATGCGAGAAGCAATCCCAGAGCCGGCGTACTATCCAATTCTCATCCACATGTTTGAGTTGTACGATCGGCGATACAAACTCCGGAGTGTCGTTTTATCGTGGACAGGCTATCGATAGACAGTTCTTCCTGCAGGGGTGCAACCAACTTACCCACCACGTCACTTAACTCTGCCGGACACACTTTTCGGGGTCATGCGGCTCGGCCAGCAAACGCCGCAACCCGACCTAGGTTCTAAGAGGGTTAGCAAGCCGGGACTAAAACCTAGGCCACCAGGGGTGCTGGGCCATAGCCCCGGGAACTCCCCGTGCGTGGGCGGGCCGGGAAGCAGACCTAGCAACCCTCTATCAAGCGCACGGTTTGCGTAACGTCAAATCCAGCGCCGCCGCTCAGTCGCGAACGTCCATTAAGATTCGGCTGAAGCTATACGACGCAGACGCCCCCATACTATGCCCCAATGGATGGTTAGTGCTATCGGGCCGAGGGCCCCTCGGATCAAAATATCCTCAAACCGTTTCGTAGTGGATAGGAGGCGAGTGGAAAACGAGCAGAGACACGTGATGTGACCCCCGTCGCCCCGCCGAGGAATGCCGCAAGGGACTAAGAATGCCCGGCCACGCCTCGTAGTATCTGCGGGCACACACCAAGGTCAACACGCTCCACATCACTTCGCGTTAAGCCGCGCGGGTACCCCTCAGGGCCCGACCCGTCTTTAGTATCGTGGTATAGTCAAGTCGTAATATCCAAGGGTAACTGTGGGTCGGACACCGGGGAACCAGGAGGAATCACGCCTCGATGGAATTCCCGCTCGTGTGTATAATTCAGTTGTGAACGAAGGAGAAATCACCTCGGGTCCAACTTGAGAGGTTGCGCGACGATGTCGTTATCGGGGGTGGGGTAGGAGGACCCCTCGCTTACCACGGACGAGTAACTAACCTACAAGGTTAAACATCAGAAGTGCTACGAGGAATCACACTAGGCAATCGACGGTAACCCAGCAGTGTCTGGCAACTAAGGGGTAGTGATGTGCGTGCCAGGGTCTGGTCCCTCAATCCGATGATCGGGTCTTCGATATCAGGACAGGGCGTCGGGGGATCAAGTGGAGGGCTCGTCGTGTCTCTAACCAGGCCTATAATAATCAGTTGGTAAACCGTACAGGTTAAAACGCAGGGTATCATAATTCAGGCCTATGCAGCAGATATAGTGTAAAACAGGAGCAGAGCAGTTTAAGGCAAGCATACGAGAGAAAGAGGTAGCGCGATATAGGCATGCTCAAAAAGGGGTGCTGCCTGTTTGCTCGGGGGGCAAGGGCTAAGGTCTCAGTAGTAGCGTCGGGGACGTAGTCGTACTCTCTGTGCTGGTCTGCTCGGGATGAGCAGTCAACGTCGGGGGCTACGAGAGAGAAAGAGGGGGAAGAAAACAGGTTAAAAAATTAATGCAAAAACCACATGCAACACGGTGCGTGTGATGCTTGAGGCGAGGGTAGGGTTGCCTAAATCTGCAATCTAAGTCATTTAGTTATTTTTAGAATATTCGGGATGTAATATCCGAGGTGTGCATATTCACGGTCGGATTCGGGTCGGAGTTACGAGTTCTCTTCTAGTAGGGGGTTCCGATGGAGAAACAGACGGGCACGATAGACTCGTCTCGTCGTTTCTTGAGCAACTTTCATTGTTTGACTTTTTCGATCCGAAGCTACCGGTTTAAAATGTATTAATTTTAAAGCTTATTTTGAATTTCTGTTTTTTTATGCAATTATTTTATTTATCAGAAATGAAATTATGACGTCAGCATGACGTCACTGTGACGTCAGCGCTCAACAGCGTCGCTGACCATGCAAAACCTGAAGTGGTTCCAGTGGGGGACCCACCGCCGGTCTCGTAAGACAACAGGGGATTAATTCATTAACGGGTGTGATTCGAGGGGTGGCCCCCAATGTCAGGAGACATTAGGCTAAATATTAATTTTAGTCAATTTATAGTGCTAATTGAGGTTAATAGAGCCGGGGCCCACATGTCAGAGAGAGGGGGTGAACACGTGCGCGGACTTGAGGAACGATTGTCAAAGTGGTACCCCCCAGGTCCCAGGCCCACCCGTCACGTGGCCCAGGTGGTGCCACGGTGGGTGCCCACAGCCCAGCGCGGCGAAAGATGACGCGCCGGCGACCTTCCCAGCGGCGGAAGTTCGCCGGAGGCCTGCCGGAAATCCGCTACGCTGCGTCAAATCGCCCGCAAACCACTTGGCAGTTCGATGGTTCTCTCCGCCCGCGCATCTAACTACGGTGGTAGTTCGGACCGAACACAGCCTTCTAATCGACGGCGGCGAGCGGTTGTTGGACTGGAGGCGGGTTCCGCGGGGAGTTCGGGCTTAGCGATCCTTAGCTAGGGGGTAACGGGGCAGGAGAGCGTAACGGTGCGCGGGCGCGTTCGACTCTGGAAGCGCAAGAACAGCAGGAGGAACAGAATGCCGTGCTCTCAAACAGCACTGAAAGGGGCCATGGCCACGCGCGAGAGTTGACCGCGGCGTCCGGGCTCAACGGGAGTGCGTCGGCTGCTAGCTACAGGCGTACGGCGGGCGCGCAACGAATAGGAGCAGGAAAGGTGTGGAAGCTCAAACCGAAGCGGCTACGGAACAAGCCCTTGGATGGCCTTAGGAGCAGCAGACGGCGCCGGGGACGACCGAAGCTCACCGGAAAAGCTGGAAGATGGGGGCGGCTCGATTCGCTTGTGCGGGCTCAATGGTCCTTCAGTGCGCCAGAGGTGAGGAAGACGAAGACGGAGCTGGACGGCCACAGTGGTGCGAGAGCGGGGTCGCGGTGGCCACGGGCAAATGGCGACAGTGCAGGCGTCGTCGGCGCTCGGACGCCTGGACTGAGGAAGGAGCCAGGAGCGAAGCGAGGAGAGAGATGGGGAAATGCCAGGCGAAGCCAGGGGGGTTGAGTGCTCGGCCATTTATCTCCTCCTCCATGTAGAGTCGGTGGCGCCGCGGTGTAGCCCGCCGGCCAGAATGGCGCGCGCCGCGCGGCCACGGCAGGGACGAAACGGGGAGGAGGGAGTACGAGGTTGGGCATGCTGGGCAGCGACTCGGGGCACTGTGCACTAACGGCCCAGGGCACAGGGCCGCTTTTGATTTCGTTTAGCTTCTCCATTTTCTTATCTTTTGCTGTTTCAATAATGTTAGGCACGGTGCATTTCGAAAATGTGGGAGTGGCCCAAATATTGCAATGCAATATTAGGCTCTACCAAAAAGAGGGTGGGATAGACAGTTTTGAGTTGCATTTTGACTCTGCAATGATTTAAATGAATTAATATTGTGTTTAGGGTGAATGTTCATCTTGTTTCAATCAGCTTAGCTAATACTCAAAAAATAATGACTATGATTTTGCCATGGACCACTCGGTGTATGTGCTAATTAAAAAACATTCTCCAGCAGAGTTAATCAACCTTATATTCACTCAGAATTTAAGTTGATTTTTTTTTAAAAGGAGTTGAGTTTTTACTTTGGTAACCACTATGTTTAATCACTGGCATTATGGATATGACTTGCGCATTATTAAACAGCTGATCCTGGCTGGTATTACATAGGGTGTGTTAAACGGCTACGATCTCCAAATCAAAGTCCCCCACCAGTCCCGACGCCGTACTCGCATTCCTCGCGGCCTCGGCTCTCCGGCGCCGAGGCTCCGCCATTCATCGCGCAGGACCCCAAGTCCTGTGCCCAGCGTGGGGCGAACCCTTGTCCGCCCATTTAGAGGAGCTTACGGCCCTCGCGTCTCTCGTCCGAGGTCGCCGCCTCGTCTGTCCACCGCCAGCGGCGGGACATTTACGGAGTAGATTTGTCGTCTCCAGGCGGCACTACGATCCTGTCCCTCTTCGGCTCCTTCGAGAACCTCCTCCGCGCTCTCAAGTGCCGCATTGTTTCTCGCGTCGACCTCGAGAAAGACGGGTGATTGAAGCCACGGTCACGATCCTACAAGAAGTGGCGGGCAGGTGCTTGCGATATGCCAAGTCTGTAAACGGCTGTGGCCCAGATGCTCAACACCAACCCAGAGCACATTCGGTTTGTGTGACGCCCCCGGCCCGATCGCGCGCTAATCATACACGCAAATGCACACGATGCAAGCCTAGGACTCACGGAAGAGAGAGATCACAACACAACTCTACAACTAAATAAAGCATACAGACTTTATTTACAAGCCAGGGCGTCGAGGGCTCGAATACATAGCTCGGATGGCATACAAGCGTAGCGGAAGCATTAGATATCTGAGTACAGATATAAAAAGAGAAACAGAAAGGCACTTTAGAAAGCGGGGCCAAAATAAAACACTACGATCGAAAGGGCAGGCCTCCGGCCTGGGACCTCCGATCCTACTCACTGGGTCAGTCAACTCATAGTAGTATCCATCCTCTGGGTAAGTAGTATAGCGATCGGTGGCAGGGCAGCGTCTCAGGGGCGCCGTTCATCTTGGTCAACGACAAGTGATATGGGGAGAAAAGGAAAACAAAGCAACGTGAGTACTCAGAAGGGTACTCAGCAAGCAAGGAATTCTACACTACATATGCGAACATTTTCAAGGGGAGGTTGTATATGTGGACTGGGCTTGAGGAAATGCCAGAATAGAGAGAAGGCCAGTCTATCGAAGACTAGATTCTTCAGCGGCTTGCGCGCAGTAGAAGAGAGTAGAACAGTACAAATATAATGTAGTAGTATCATTAAGTTCAATCCCCAAAACCTCCAGGAGATCCTTCTTGACTCCCTGCGAGAAAGAATCCCAGAGCCATAGTATCAAGTATCCAGTTATAAATTGTACAATAGGATACAACTCCGAGTGTCCTTACAGATAGGACTAGGCTATCGATAGAAGTTTTCTTCCTGCAGGGGTGCACCAACTTACCCAACAAGCTCGATAACTCCGGCCGGACAACCTTCCCTGGGTCATGCCGGCCTCGGTCAACGACACATCGCAAACCCTACCTACAGACAGCAAGAGAGGTCCCGACGGTCTACAGTCCTAAGCGCTAAGGGGGTCTGGCCATCGCCCCCCGCCCATCCGGGTCGTGCGCCCGGTGAAGCCAGGGCACCAAACATACAGGAAGGCGCCGGTCCGTCCGTGCGCGATTGCGTGAATAGACGTCTGACAGAGCTTCGGCTGATGCATAGAGCAGAACGCCCCATACATATGCCAACGGATGGTTCGTTGCTATCAGGCCAGAGGCCTGCCGGATCAAATATCCAAATCGTAATGGACTAGGGCTTGCGGGTAACGGAAGAGACTCACGACAAGATGTTGACCCGTTCGCCCCGTTCGCGAGGACTTGCGGCAAGGGCCATGAATGCCCGGCACGCTCGTATCCCATCGGGCACCACACTGGCAACCGCCTTCACATCACACGGGTACCCCATCAGGGTCGACCGCTATCCAAGTAAACATGGTAAGTCCAAGTATCGTGTGTCCATAACAACAGGCGAAATCCGAGGTATCACCCTCGTTGGAAGTTCCTACTCGATGGTATGTCGAGGTGAACTGGGAATACCCTCACTGGGTCCACACTTAGGGGTTTGTACGACAGCGTCGTTATCGGAAGCGTTGAATGAAGGAGGGAATCACCCCCGATGCTACGAACGAATAGCTACTCTACAGAGGTAACATCAGAAGTGCTACATGAGGTTTAACCTCGCGCAATCGTAGTAACGCTGGCAGTGTCGTTACAACATAAGGGGGGTCGATGTGATGCGTGGTGTCTGTCCTGGTCTTCAATTCCCGGTGATCGGGTCTGCTGACGATCCAGCGCGGCAGTCGGGATAAGTGGGGTCACTGAGTAGGTCTTCACCAGCCTAAACTAAGCAGTTAGATAGCAGGGTAATTATCAACAGCAGGTGTACAATGAACAGGTCGTGCAATCAGAATAGGTAAAGCACAGCAGCAGCAGCGCATTTCTAATGCAAGCGAGAAATAGAATGGGCGATATCGGTATGCTCAAGGGGGGGGGCTGCTCTGGTTGCTCGGCGCAAGTGGCAAGGTCGTCTTGAGGTTGTACGGGCTCCGGAGCTTGGCGCGTCTGTGCGGGGGACGGACGTCGGGCGTCAGGGGGTATCGAGAGAGAAGAGGGGAGGAGAAAACAGTATAAATATATAGCAAACATGAGACATGACAAAATAGATACACGGTGTGGGGTAGTTCTACGCAGCCATCCACACGTAACAGCGGAAGCGGGAGAATATCTGACGATATTTCCCGGGTCTTGGAATATCGGAAAGGAGGACTTAAGAGGGGAACGGTTGAAATTCGAGAAGTTAGGGACGGTGCGGACGGAAACGGACCGCGTATTGGATTGTCTCGCGTTCGAGAATTTTCGGTTACAAAGTTTTCCATTGGAGTTAACGGATATTTAATATGGGATTATCATAAGTTTGATTATTTCTGGAATTATTTTTTATAAATCTGACATTATCCGAAAACAGTGTTATGCTGACGTATCATGACGTCAGATGACAATCAGCAGGCTCCGACATGTGGGTCCACATGTCATAGACTGTAGTTAACTAGTGATTCAACTATTATACATTTAAACATTTGTAAACTAATAATAATTAGACTAATTAAACAGTGTAATGAACTAATTATGTAATTATTTTAATATTTAATTAATTATATTTATGTTTTGAGCTAGGCACATGGTAGGGCGGACACAGTCCGAACGGCGCACCCAAATGGGGCCGACATGTCGGAGCGTGCCCATTTGGGCACCGGACATGTCCGGCGCCCAAATGGCACGCTGAGGAGAGCGCGAGAGAAGGGGGGGGGGGGCGCGGGCGGGACGAGGCCGCGGCAGCGCGGGAGGAGAGGGCGGGGTTGCAGGAGGAGGGGCAGCGCGGGCGGCGCCGGTGGCGGAGCCGGCAGCGGGCGGCTCGCGCGGGTGCAGGGCGCGCGGAGGCGAGGCGGGGCCAGGAGCGGGTGCGGACGCGGGGCGACGCGCGCGGGGCCGAGACGCAGAAGCAGGAGGCGAGGCGCGCGCGCGGACGGGGGCCCGGAGCGCCAGGGCGCGGAGTCGCCGAAGCGCGTCCGGCGCAGCGGGCGGGGTCTAGCGGGGAGGGAGACGGAGGAGCAAGGAGGGGGGTTCCCATCAGCGCTGGTGAGTGGAGCACGGGGCGCGGGCGCGGGGAGGAGGGGCCGGAGGATGCGGCGCCGGCGCGGAGTCCGGGCGGCGAAACGGCGGTACGGGCGCCGGGGAGAAGGAGGAAGGGTAAAGGAAAGAAAGAGGTATAAACGAACAAAAAGGATATGAGGCTAGGTTCGGCCTGGGGACGGCCGAGGCCGATTATGGCCAGGGAGAGGCAGCTGGGCCGGCCGGCTGGGCCTTGGCCAGTTGGGCGGTGACGGGGGGGGGTTCTTTTTTTTTCTTCCTTTTAGTTCTGTTTGGTATTTGTTTTTTTTACTTCAAAACCACTTTGTAAAATCGATGGGACTAGCCCAAATAACATGTGCATTCTTAGTCACTGCTAGAAATGGCAGGGCTTGGTGTCCATATCTTTTTGGTTTGGATTTTATTTAATTGAAAAGGGGTTGAATAGTGCTATGTTGCTGCTGTTTCTTGTTGTTCGAGTCCTTTTACAATTCCAACTAATGTTGCAATCATTTTTATAAATGCTATGGGAATATTTGCAACATGATGCACATTTTAGTTCTAGGTTTTGAGCAACTTTTATTTTCCACTTTCATTTAAATTTGAATTTGACTTAGGAGTTGAAATGCAATATGATGCTAATAATGATCATGCACTGTTAAGCTTGCTGACATGTCATTATCAAAAGTGATTACTGTAGTTAACCACCAGGGGGTGTTACAAATCTCCTCTACTAACAAGAATTCTCGTCCCGAGAATTAAGAAATAGAAGGAAAAAGTTCGGGGTATTCCGCACGAAGATTATCCTCGCGTTCCCAAGTGGCTTCATCTTCAGTATGATTTGACCACTGCACTTTGAGGAACTTGGTAACCCTCTGACGGGTTCGACGTTCAGCTTCATCGAGGATGCGGATCGGATGCTCCTTATAAGATAGATCATCATGCAATTCGAGCATCTCGTGATCCACTGCTCGGTGCGGAGATTCCTTGAAGCATTTACGAAGTTGCGACACATGGAAGACATCGTGGATATGAGAAAATTGTGGCGGCAACTCCAATTTATATGCCACCTGACCACGTCTGGCAACAATGCGGAAAGGACCAATGTAGCGCGGAGCTAGCTTGCCCTTGATTCCAAAACGGTGAGTGCCCTTCATAGGGGTGACACGAAGATAAGCGTGATCACCAGGTTGATAAGTCAAACCCCATCGTTTGCGATCATAGTTGCTCTTCTGACGGTCCTGAGCCGCCTTGAGATTTTCACGGACGATACGGACTTGTTCTTCGGCGTGTTGAATAATATCTGGACCCACGAGCGGTCGTTCCCCAGTTTCTGACCAATTCAGAGGGGTTCGACATCTACGTCCATAGAGAACTTCAAAGGGGGCCATTTTCAGACTAGCTTGATAGCTGTTGTTATAAGAGAACTCGGCATATGGAAGAGATTCTTCCCACTTCTTGCCGAAAGAAACAACACAAGCTCGTAGCATGTCTTCAAGCACTTGGTTGACTCGCTCGACTTGGCCTTGAGATTGAGGGTGATAAGCTGAACTCCAGGTAATATGAGTTCCCATAGCTGTTTGGAAACTTTCCCAGAATTTGGAAGTGAAAAGACCGCCACGGTCCGAACTGATCTCCTTCGGAATACCGTGGAGTGATACAATTCTGGAGATATACAACTCTGCTAACTGACTAGCAGTGATCGTCTCCTTGACAGGCAGAAAGTGTGCAACTTTAGAGAGTTGGTCGACGACGACAAGAATAGCATCGTGACCCTTCTGTGACCTGGGAAGTCCTGTAACAAAATCCATCTGAACCTTATCCCATTTCCATAGAGGAATAGGAAGTGGTTGCAGAATTCCAGCTGGTTTCTGATGTTCTGCTTTAACGCGGCGACACACATCACATTCAGCAACATAACGAGCAATGTCCTGCTTCATTTTAGACCACCAGTACCTTTGACGGAGATCACGATACATCTTGGTGCTACCCGGATGAATAGACAACGGGGTATCATGTGCCTCCTTCATGACTTTGTCAGTCATGAGTTCGAAACGAGGTACCACAATGCGGTTTCTGAAATACAAGGTTCCATCTTCAGACAGCGAGAAATCCCTGTACTTTTCAAGGTGAAGACTCTTCTTCATCAGATCAACTTCAACATCTTTAGCTTGCGCATTCTTAACAGCTTTCTCAAGATCTGGTTGTATCACAAGGTTATTAAGAGGACCCTGTGGAACAATACGCAGATTCAGCTTGCACAGTTCTTCAAAAAGACGAGGTTGAGCTCGCTTAACCATGAGGTTGTCGCAATAGGACTTGCGGCTTAAGGCATCAGCCATCACGTTAGCCTTGCCAGGGGTATAGGAAATACCCAAATCATAGTCCGCAATGGCCTCCATCCATCTTTGCTGACGGAGGTTTAGAGAAGGTTGAGTGAACAAGTACTTCAGACTTTTATGATCCGTGTATATCTCGCAACGATTACCGAGAAGGTAATGTCGCCATAACTGCAATGCATAGATCACAGCAGTTAGTTCTAGATCATGTACCGGATAATTCTCTTCATGTGGGCGCAACTGGCGAGAGCCATAGGCAATCACTTTACGCTCTTGCATTAGGACACAGCCTAATCCTTCACGAGATGCATCACAATAAATCACAAAGTCTTTGCGGGTATCTGGAGGAGAAAGTACTGGGGCATTGTAACGGATTGACATCTGCCCCAGTGGATAAAGAATGTACTCTGGATGTATCCCTGCTCGAACAGCTGGTAGCTGCGTCGCAGGGTGTGGTGGAAACAAACGATCCATCTGAAACAGAGGAAACTCATGATTGTCAAAAGACAAGGAGAAGTATAACCGATCTCGGAGAGAAAAGTTAAACAAAACAATGGAAAGGAAAATGATTATCAGACTAATCAGATCAATGTCAGGGAAATCGCACATATATCCAGCTCTCCGGGTGGACGAGAATTACGAGATTCTAAGTGTCGGCGTTAGTAAACTTTAGTTAACCCGAAAGGAAGAGAGGTCAGAGTCCCAGAGTAAAGATAAGGAATAAAAGATACTAATACCTCCCAATTGGCGACGTGGCCCCGTAAGCCACACAGCCAAGTTAGTAAAACAGTTTTCGGTTACTAGACTCAACTTCGGCCAAGGAGTTGGAAAAGGGGATTCCTACAGTCAGTCGGCTCTGATACCAACTTGTGACGCCCCCGGCCCGATCGCGCGCTAATCATACACGCAAATGCACACGATCAAGCCTAAGGACTCACGGGAAGATATCACAACACAACTCTAAAACATAAATAAAGTCATACAAGCTTTATATTACAAGCCAGGGCCTCGAGGGCTCGAATACATAGCTCGATGGCATACAAGCGTCAGCGGAAGCATTAGATATCTGAGTACAGATATAAAAGAGAAACAGAAAGGCCTTTAGAAAGGCGGGGCAAAATAAAACACTACGATCGAAAGGCGCAGGCCTCCTGCCTGGGACCCTCCGATCCTACTCCTGGTCGTCAGTCAACTCATAGTAGTATCCATCCTCTGGGTAGTAGTAGTAGCGATCGTCGGCAGGGCAGCTGTCTCAGGGGCTCCGTCATCTTGGTCACGACAAACTGATATGGGGAGAAAAGGAAAACAAAGCAACCGTGAGTACTCAGAAGTACTCAGCAAGCAAGGATCTACACTACATATGCAACATTTTCAAGGGGAGGCTGTATATGTGGACTGGGCTGCAGAAATGCCAGAATAGAGAGAAGGCCTAGTCCTATCGAAGACTAGCATCTTCAGCGGGCTTGCAGCAGTAGAAGAGAGTAGAACAGTACAATATAATGTAGTAGTATCATTAAGTCTCAACCTCACCTAGAGATCCTTTCTCGACTCCCTGCGAGAAAGCAATCCCAGAGCCATAGTATCCAAGTATCCAGTTCTAAATTGTATCAATCAGGATACAACTCCGAGTGTCCTTTACCGTAGGACAGGCTATCGATAGAAGTTTTCTTCCCTGCAGGGGTGCACCAACTTACCCAACACGCTCGATTAACTCCGGCCGGACACACTTTCCTGGGTCATGCCCGGCCTCGGTCAAACGACACATCGCAACCCTACCTACAGCTCAGCAGAGAGGTCCCCGCCGGTCTACATCCTAAGCGCAAGGGGGTCTTGGCCATCGCCCCTCGCCCTCCGGGTCGTTGCGCACACGGTGAAGCCAGGCACCAACACTACAGGAAGGCGCCGGTCCGTCCGTGCCGCGATGCTGAACTAGACGTCTGACAGAGCTTTCGGCTGATGCATACAATGCAGAACGCCCATACTATGCCCACGTGATGGTTAGTGCTATCAGGCCAGAGGCCTGCTCGGATCAAATATCCAAATCGTTAATGGACTAGGGCTTGCGGTAACGAGCAGAGACTCACGACAGATGTGACCCCGTCGCCCCGTCTCGAGGACTTGCGGCAAGGGCCATGAATGCCCGGCCACGCCTCGTATTCACCACTCGGGCACCACACTGGCAACCCGCCTTCACATCACACGCGGGTACCCCTCAGGGTCGACCCGCCTATCCAAGTAACATTGTAAAGTCCAAGTATCCGTGTGTCCATAACATCAGGGGAATCCGAGGTATAACCCTCGTTGGATTCCTACTCGATGTGTCTGTCGAGGTGAACTCGGAGGAATCACCCTCACTGGGTCCACACTTGAGGTGTTGTACGACAGCGTCGTTATCGGAAGCGGTGAAGGAGGAATCACCCTCGATGACCACGAACGAATAGCTACTCTACAGAGTTAACATCAGAAGTGCTACATGAGGTTTCACCCTCGGCACTCGATAGTAACGCTGCAGTGTCGTTACAACTAAGGGGGGTGATGTGCGGTGTCGTGTCCTGGTCTTCAATTCCCGTTGATCGGGTCTTCTGACGATCCAGCGCGGCAGTCGGGATAAGTGGGGTCACTGATAGGTCTCTACCCAGCCTAAACTAAGCAGTTTAGGATATGCAGGTAATTATCAACAGCAGGTTACAATGAACAGGCTATGCATCAGAATAGGTAAAGCAGCAGCAGCAGCAGCAATTCTAATGCAAGCATGAGAAATAGAATGGGCGATATCGGTATGCTCAAAGGGGGGGCTTGCCTGGTTGCTCGGCGGCAAGGGCAAGGTCGTCTATGGTGTCTTCGGGATCCGGAGCTGCGTCGGTCTCGGGGACGACGTCGGGGTCGGGGGCTATCGAGAGAGAAGAGGGGGAGGAAACAGTATAAATATAGAGCAAACATGAGCATGACAAATACGATACACGGTGCTAGGGGTAGTCTAACGCAGCATCACACGTAACAGACGGAGCGGGAGAATATCTGACGATATTTCCCGGGTCTTTGGAATTATCGGACAGAGGATAAGAGGGGAACGGTTGCAAGTTCGGATAGTTAGGGACGCGTGACGGACGAACGGACCGCGTATTCAGATTCGTCTCGTCGTTCTGAGCAACTTTCATGTAGAAAGTATTTTCATCGGAGTTACGGTTTAAAAGATATGATTTTCTAAAGTTTAAACAATATTCTGAAATTACAGATTTATTATTAATTCGAATTATCCAGAACAGTAGCAGGGTGACGTCAGCATGACGCATGGATGACGTCAGCAGTCAACAGGGGGCCGGCCAGGTCAAACCTGATATGTGGGGCCCACATGTCAGTGACTCAGTTAACTAAACAGAGTTAGCTTAATCTATTTAAACTAATTAGCAGGCGGGGCCCAGCAGTCAGTGGGTAATTAGTGTTTTAAATCACTAATTAATTTTATTAACGGATTATTTATTTAATAAAACGTTTTACCGAGCGGGACCCACATGTCATAGACACAGGGCCCGCCCAGTCAGCGTGGACTAGGTCAACGGGACCCAGTGGGGCCCAGAGTCAGTGGCTGGGCCGTGGGGCCCGCGGCGCCACATCGGACCGGCCGCCGGAGTCGCGCCGGAGTGCCCAGACGCGGTGGCGAGCTCCGGCGAGCTCGGGTTTCGCCCTCAGGGCGTCTCCGGGGCCGTGGCTTGGCCCGTTCGAACGGGCGGCGAGCGCCGCGTCACGTGGTGGTGTTGGCGTGGTTGGGGGCCGCCGGGAACGGCGCCGGCGATGACCGCAGCGGCGATGGCGTTCGGGTGGTGCACGGGGTCGGCGCTACGGCGCGCTAGCGAGCGAAAGGAGAAGCTAGGTGTGGCCTGCGCGATGCGGGGAGCACGATGCGCACGGGCCCGAGGCCGTTTGGTCACCGGAACGGCACCGGCGACGAGCTAGGCGGCGGTGCGTTCGGGCGAAAGAGGGGCGACGCGTACGGGCACGAAGAGCGCGCGGGGAGAGGGGGAGGGGGACGAGGTGCTCACAGCGAGTCTGTAGGTGAGCTTAGCGTGCGCGGGGAGGGCTCGGAGTGGCCGGAGTCGGCGATGGCGTGCGGCGGCCGAAGGTGGAAGATGACGGCGCCGACGACGCAGCGACGCGTTCTAGCTCGTGGGGCTCGGGGGAGAGGCGTAGTCGACGGAGGCGAACCATGCGGGCACGGTCACGCGACGAGGCAGAGGCGGTGGCCGCGCGTGCTACGGCGGCGGTGCCATGGCTGCGCACTGGAGAGAGAGGAGAGGTGGTGTCCAGGGGAGAGTGAGGCGAGGGAGAGCCAGGGGGTCCGGGGTGCTGCTCATATACGCGGCAGTCGCGGCGACGCGCTGTCGACCGCGAGGGAGGGGGGGCTTTTCCTTTTTCTTTTCTTTTCTCCTTTTATTTATCCATACCCCTGTTTTGTAAATAGTTAGGGCTCAAATTGAATTTTGTAAAACATGTGACCTGGTCCATAAATACCAGTGCTTTATTTCCTAACACCTAAAATTAGTTTGGGCAAAACATCATTTCATACTTAAATTAGATTTAATAAAGGGTTATTAAATATTGTTTTTAGTCGCTGTTTGAAGATGTTTGAGTCACTTACCCAACTCCAATGATGTCGGTTTCAATTTTAGAATTGTCTCTGATTTATTTGCTATTTAATGAACAATTTAGTTTCTATGTTGGACAACTTTTATTTTCCACTCTCATTTAATTTTGAATTTGAGGTTAGGAGTTGAAATGCATTATGATGCAAATGATGATCATGCACTGTTAAACATGATGACATGGCATAATCAAAAGGGTGATTACTGTAGTTAACCACTGGGGGTGTTACAAATCTCCTCTACTAACAAGAATTCTCGTCCCGAGAATTAAGAAGTAGAAGGAAAAAGTTCGGGGTATTCCTTGCGAAGATGATCCTCGCGTTCCCAAGTGGCTTCATCTTCAATATGATTTGACCAATGCACTTTGAGGAACTTGGTAACCTTCTGACGGGTTCGACGTTCAGCTTCATCGAGAATGCGGATCGGATGTTCCTTATATGAAAGATCATCATGCAATTCGAGCATCTCGTGATCCACAGCTCGGTGTGGAGATTCCTTGAAGCATTTACGAAGTTGCGACACATGGAAGACGTCGTGGATATGAGAGAATTGCGGCGGCAATTCCAATTTATACGCCACTTGACCACGTCTTGCAATAATGCGGAAAGGACCAATGTAGCGTGGAGCTAACTTGCCCTTGATTCCAAAACGGTGAGTGCCCTTCATAGGGGTGACACGAAGATAAGCCTGATCACCAGGTTGATAAGTCAAACCCCATCGTTTGCGATCATAGTTGCTCTTCTGGCGGTCCTGAGCCGCCTTGAGATTTTCACGGACGATATGGACTTGTTCTTCGGCTTGTTGAATAATATCTGGACCCACGAGCGGTCGTTCCCCAGTTTCTGACCAATTCAGAGGGGTTCGACACTTACGTCCATAGAGAACTTCAAAGGGGGCCATTTTCAGACTGGCTTGATAGCTGTTGTTATAAGAGAACTCGGCATATGGAAGAGATTCTTCCCACTTCTTGCCAAACGATATAACACAAGCTCGCAACATGTCTTCAAGCACTTGATTAACTCGTTCAACTTGGCCTTGGGATTGAGGATGATAAGCTGAACTCCAGGTAATATGAGTTCCCATAGCCTTTTGGAAACTTTCCCAGAAATGACCAGTGAATATGCTGCCACGGTCTGAACTGATCTCTTTCGGAATACCGTGGAGTGAAACAATTCTGGAGATATATAACTCTGCTAACTGACTAGCAGTGATCGTCTCCTTGACAGGCAGAAAGTGTGCAACTTTGGAGAGTTGGTCGACGACGACAAGAATAGCATCGTGACCCTTCTGTGACCTGGGAAGTCCTGTAACGAAATCCATCTGAACCTTATCCCATTTCCATAAAGGAATAGGAAGTGGTTGCAGAATTCCAGCAGGCTTCTGATGTTCTGCTTTAACAAGTCGACACACATCACATTCAGCAACATATCGAGCAATGTCTTGCTTCATTCTAGACCACCAGTACCTTTGACGGAGATCACGATACATCTTGGTGCTACCCGGATGAATAGACAGCGGGGTATCATGTGCCTCCTTCATGACTTTGTCAGTCATAAGCTCGAAGCGAGGTACGACAATGCGGTCTCTGAAATACAAGGTTCCATCTTCAGACAGCGAGAAATCCCTGTACTTTACAAGGTGAAGGTCTTTCTTCATCAGATCAATTTCAGCATCTTTAGCTTGCGCATTCTTAACAGCTTTCTCAAGGTCTGGTTCAACAACCAAGGTTTTTAGGTATCCTTGGGGAACTATCTCGAGATTTAGCTTTCGAAGCTCTTCATACAGAAGTGGTTGCTGTAGCTGAACCTCAAGTTCGCAGCAATAGGATTTGCGGCTCAACGCATCAGCCATCACATTAGCCTTGCCAGGGGTATAGGATATACCCAAGTCATAGTCCGCAATGGTCTCCATCCATCTTTGCTGACGGAGGTTCAGAGATGGCTGAGTGAACAAGTACTTCAGACTTTTATGATCCGTGTATATCTCGCAACGATTACCGAGGAGATAATGTCGCCACAACTGCAGTGCATAGATGACAGCAGCTAGTTCTAGATCATGTACCGGATAATTCTCTTCATGCGGTCGCAACTGACGAGAGCCATAGGCAATCACTTTACGCTCTTGCATTAGGACACAGCCTAATCCTTCACGGGATGCGTCACAATAAATCACAAAGTCTTTGCGGGTATCTGGAGGAGATAGTACTGGGGTATTGTAACGGATTGACATCTGCCCCAGTGGATAAAGAATGTACTCTGGATGTATCCCTGCTCGAACAGCTGGTAGCTGCGTCGCAGGGTGTGGTGGAAACAAACGATCCATCTGAAACAGAGGAAACTCATGATTGTCAAAAGACAAGGAGAAGTATAACCGATCTCGGAGAGAAAAGTTAAACAAAACAATGGAAAGGAAAATGATTATCAGACTAATCAGATCAATGTCAGGGAAATCGCACATATATCCAGCTCTCCGGGTGGACGAGAATTACGAGATTCTAAGTGTCGGCGTTAGTAAACTTTAGTTAACCCGAAAGGAAGAGAGGTCAGAGTCCCAGAGTAAAGATAAGGAATAAAAGATACTAATACCTCCCAATTGGCGACGTGGCCCCGTAAGCCACACAGCCAAGTTAGTAAAACAGTTTTCGGTTACTAGACTCAACTTCGGCCAAGGAGTTGGAAAAGGGGATTCCTACAGTCAGTCGGCTCTGATACCAACTTGTGACGCCCCCGGCCCGATCGCGCGCTAATCATACACGCAAATGCACACGATCAAGCCTAAGGACTCACGGGAAGATATCACAACACAACTCTAAAACATAAATAAAGTCATACAAGCTTTATATTACAAGCCAGGGCCTCGAGGGCTCGAATACATAGCTCGATGGCATACAAGCGTCAGCGGAAGCATTAGATATCTGAGTACAGATATAAAAGAGAAACAGAAAGGCCTTTAGAAAGGCGGGGCAAAATAAAACACTACGATCGAAAGGCGCAGGCCTCCTGCCTGGGACCCTCCGATCCTACTCCTGGTCGTCAGTCAACTCATAGTAGTATCCATCCTCTGGGTAGTAGTAGTAGCGATCGTCGGCAGGGCAGCTGTCTCAGGGGCTCCGTCATCTTGGTCACGACAAACTGATATGGGGAGAAAAGGAAAACAAAGCAACCGTGAGTACTCAGAAGTACTCAGCAAGCAAGGATCTACACTACATATGCAACATTTTCAAGGGGAGGCTGTATATGTGGACTGGGCTGCAGAAATGCCAGAATAGAGAGAAGGCCTAGTCCTATCGAAGACTAGCATCTTCAGCGGGCTTGCAGCAGTAGAAGAGAGTAGAACAGTACAATATAATGTAGTAGTATCATTAAGTCTCAACCTCACCTAGAGATCCTTTCTCGACTCCCTGCGAGAAAGCAATCCCAGAGCCATAGTATCCAAGTATCCAGTTCTAAATTGTATCAATCAGGATACAACTCCGAGTGTCCTTTACCGTAGGACAGGCTATCGATAGAAGTTTTCTTCCCTGCAGGGGTGCACCAACTTACCCAACACGCTCGATTAACTCCGGCCGGACACACTTTCCTGGGTCATGCCCGGCCTCGGTCAAACGACACATCGCAACCCTACCTACAGCTCAGCAGAGAGGTCCCCGCCGGTCTACATCCTAAGCGCAAGGGGGTCTTGGCCATCGCCCCCCGCCCTCCGGGTCGTTGCGCACACGGTGAAGCCAGGCACCAACACTACAGGAAGGCGCCGGTCCGTCCGTGCCGCGATGCTGAACTAGACGTCTGACAGAGCTTTCGGCTGATGCATACAATGCAGAACGCCCATACTATGCCCACGTGATGGTTAGTGCTATCAGGCCAGAGGCCTGCTCGGATCAAATATCCAAATCGTTAATGGACTAGGGCTTGCGGTAACGAGCAGAGACTCACGACAGATGTGACCCCGTCGCCCCGTCTCGAGGACTTGCGGCAAGGGCCATGAATGCCCGGCCACGCCTCGTATTCACCACTCGGGCACCACACTGGCAACCCGCCTTCACATCACACGCGGGTACCCCTCAGGGTCGACCCGCCTATCCAAGTAACATTGTAAAGTCCAAGTATCCGTGTGTCCATAACATCAGGGGAATCCGAGGTATAACCCTCGTTGGATTCCTACTCGATGTGTCTGTCGAGGTGAACTCGGAGGAATCACCCTCACTGGGTCCACACTTGAGGTGTTGTACGACAGCGTCGTTATCGGAAGCGGTGAAGGAGGAATCACCCTCGATGACCACGAACGAATAGCTACTCTACAGAGTTAACATCAGAAGTGCTACATGAGGTTTCACCCTCGGCACTCGATAGTAACGCTGCAGTGTCGTTACAACTAAGGGGGGTGATGTGCGGTGTCATGTCCTGGTCTTCAATTCCCGTTGATCGGGTCTTCTGACGATCCAGCGCGGCAGTCGGGATAAGTGGGGTCACTGATAGGTCTCTACCCAGCCTAAACTAAGCAGTTTAGGATATGCAGGTAATTATCAACAGCAGGTTACAATGAACAGGCTATGCATCAGAATAGGTAAAGCAGCAGCAGCAGCAGCTATTCTAATGCAAGCATGAGAAATAGAATGGGCGATATCGGTATGCTCAAAGGGGGGGGCTTGCCTGGTTGCTCGGCGGCAAGGGCAAGGTCGTCTATGGTGTCTTCGGGCTCCGGAGCTGCGTCGGTCTCGGGGACGACGTCGGGGTCGGGGGCTATCGAGAGAGAAGAGGGGGAGGAAACAGTATAAATATATAGCAAACATGAGCATGACAAATACGATACACGGTGCTAGGGGTAGTCTAACGCAGCATCACACGTAACAGACGGAGCGGGAGAATATCTGACGATATTTCCCGGGTCTTTGGAATTATCGGACAGAGGATAAGAGGGGAACGGTTGCAAGTTCGGATAGTTAGGGACGCGTGACGGACGAACGGACCGCGTATTCGGATT